>JARHVA010002674.1:1677500-1990000 GCA_037957365.1 Torreya grandis
TAAGATGAGACCTTATTGAGATGCTTGACATTATATGAGACTACTCTTACAATCAAGGAGGTCCATGATAGTATCTATGGTGGTCATGTCATTGGGATGGCCCTAGCCAAGAAGTTAATCTAGACCAAATATTATTGGCCCACAAAGGATCATGATGCCTACCAATATGTGTGTAAATGTGTAGCTTGTTATAAGCATGGTAATCTCATTCATTCTCCCACACAAGAGCTACAACCTATAATGAGCCCATGGCCATTTTCCATATGGGGACTAGACCTAATTAGAAAGAATAATCCTATATCGTCTGATGGACATAAGGTCATAATTATAAATAAGAAGTATTTTACCCAATGGGTCAAAGTAATTCCATTAATTTATACCATAGGTCAACAAATATCAAAATTTATTTTGAATAAAATTATTTGCCACTTTAGAATTCCAACCAAAATTATATCATATAATGAAAAATATTTCAAAAATCAAGAAGTCAAAGACTTGTGTAATCATTATCACATTGAGTAGCATTTATCTACACCCTACTATCCCTAGGGTAATGGATAGACATAAGTAACTAATAAAATGCTTCTCAAAATTCTCAAGAAAATTGTTAGTGATGCTAGTAGAAATTGGCATTTACAATTATATCTAACTCTTTGGTCTTATAGAACCAACATCATGACACCTACTAGGTCCACTCCGTATTATTTAATCTATAAGACATAATCAATCTTTCATATTGAAGTTGAGATCCCTTCTTTATGAATATTTTTGTAGTGCATGATCACTGATAATAATTATAGACAAGAAAGGCTATAAGAGCTTGAGTTAGTAGATGAAAAGCATCAAAATGCCCTAGATCACCTTAGGGCATATAGAATAAACTTAAGGGCTAATATGACAAAAATATCCAATCTAAAGAATTCAAAGTTGGTGACCTAGTCCTAAAGGAGAATAAAAAAAACACCAATGCAAAGTGGGAAAAGAAAGATAAATTTGAAGAAAATTAGCTTGGGCCCTATGTTATTATTTTAAAATTTGGATTAGAAGCCTATAAATTTTCCACATTATATGGTGATGAGATTAATGAGCCAATGAATATTATGCATCTAAAGTGATTTTATACTTAAAGGCTCTAAATAGACTCCATCTATAAGTTCCTACTCTTAGGGGCACATCCATCCATTGCCACTCCACTTCTCTCATCTCTCCATTCCATTCCATAATTTTCATATGACCCTAGTTCTGATAGTGGGTATATAATATATGCTTAGGAAATTAGGAGATATGAGTTTCAAATTGGGGCAAATCATTACTGTGAGTGTGAAGAGGATATTTATTGAGGAATAATTTGAAACATCTAATCCAATATTAAACTATAATCATTCCATTTGGACATCCTAATACATATCCCAATCACATCCTCCTTGATGACTCTTCTTTCTATCATCCTCAATTGCATCCAAATTTGTTCATCCACATTCACCCCCTAAGAAAAAATCCATATGAATCCACTAACCTCATCACTAAAGAAGGGTCATTTAATGTTCCTACTCTATGATCCATAGTATGCCTTGTAATCGAATCCTGACCATTCATTTTAAACCCTACGCATTACCATTATTATAGGTTTTTAATCCTTGTCTCACTTACCAAAAAAAATTGGGCATAATTTATCCTTGTAAATATCTATTTAACCATATCCCCAAGGTCATCTTGTAGATACTTATCATTTCCCTTACTTAATTGCTTTGTTATTTTTAGTGTTTTATGCCATCTTGTAAATAATATCATTCTCCTTTTATTATAATATGTATGTGCTCATAGTATATACCTTATTAAGAGTCAATATGCCATTAAGTATTCATTAAGTTTAATTTATTGTGTCAAAATTTTGTTATAATCATTAATTTTTATACATGTGATGTATCATCCTTTATATATGCCATTAATACATATTATTAATAATCATTACATCTTGTAAATAATTTCTCTTTTTAATACTTATTTTTAGTCATAATCTTGTTGCCTTGTTATGTTGTCTTTTTAAGTGTTAAAATTTTGCCTTTTTGATAAAGGGAACAAGAATGGCCTTAAATGATCACCCAATATAGAAATTGGGAAAGTCACTAAAATGGAGTTCCCACGCACTTTGAGTCCAATGTGAATTTGACTATCCTCATGTCATGGGTACACTTATACTCAAAAATGAAAAATTAAATTGGATTTCCAACATCTCTAATGGCTTAAATATCCTACCTATTTATCTCCTAAAGCATTCCACCATCTTGTCTATCAAACCTAGCCTACAACCCAATACCCCTTTGTGTAGGAGGATTTTACCCAACATTAATTTGTGAGACATATGAATAAATCAATGTATTATTTACTAGCACAGGTTATCAATCATTATATGTCATTATACCATCATACTATAAATATAAACACTAAACATCCAATCATATAATCAAAATACATAACACAAACGTCCATATATCTATCACTAATAGATGCATGAATATAACTAAGTCTATCCATCATCAATAACATAATCAAAAAATCACACACACACACACACACACACACACACACACACACACACACACACACACACACACACACACACACACACACACACACACGCGCGCGCGCGCGCGCGCGCGCGCGCACACACACACACACACACACACACACACACACAATAATCAACCATCCATAATGTCCATGAGAGTCCACGTTAAAATATAGAACTACAAAAATGGGCCTCATAAGAATCAATTTGCTAAAATAAATATATATCCATAATATAAAACATATCTCATAAATACAAATCTAGAATCAATGTTGTCTAGGTGGTCTCTTATAAGGCTAATGAATAGACTAAGAGGAACTAGATCTAAAAGTTAAGGCACATTGGTCCACTAACACTGCTCCCTCATATAAATCTCTATAATATTGAGCCTCTCATTTCATATTCCCTATCTATCTCATCACCATCCCCATATCCCATTGCTCTAGTAAAATATCCTCCTCCATCTTCTCATACACCTGTCGCTCAACCTCTCTCTCCCATAACCTTGATTGAATCTACCAAATCTGCCCCTATAATGATATTATATATGCATCTTGGATCTTAATTTGCCTCTGAAGTGTAGCTATCTATCCATCTTGAGCTTGTCTCTGACCCAACTTCCCCTACAAGGCTACCACCTATCTCATCAAATCTGTAACCTATCCAATTACCCCTACCATTTGGATATCCCTCTAAATGTTTTGTCCTTGTAAATATACAACCATCCCATCTATATCAACTAAAATACCTATAAATTTTATAACCTAGGATTGAACCTCTCTACTTAGATTATCTAATAGTGCCTGATCATTCTCACTCAAAGGTGGCCTAGAGAGTCCTACATCATCTGATCCTACTCTCCCCATGCTTGATCCCTACATCTAGTTTAGTATCCATCTTGAACCCCTTAATCTCTCCCATCAATATTCATAACATCTGGCCCTCCATATGCATCCTAATGGCCTTGCGCCTAGGGTTGTGGTCTTTATGCTCACCCCCTCCCTAACTAAGATCATGCCTATAATAATCTCCATATAGCCCCCTCCTCACTCTTGTTATTCATCTAAGTAATCTATGAAGCTATCTATAGGCCCACCATTCTATATATGCTACAGTCAATCCTAGATCTTGTATGGGAGTTCGATAATCCCATATCTTAAGGGTAATTCTCTCATGATCTACTCTCACTAGTTTTCTATCTACTAATGGCCCCCACCATGGGTTATCCCTATCATTATGAGTAGATAAATGTTCCTCTTTGGGAACATATTACTACTTCTTAAATTGTCACTGCACCTGATTTGGTCTCTACCTCTCAATAATGTCATCATGATGGATAGTCAAATAACACTCTATAAGCATAAAATAAGTCACATCCATATCCTCATCCCATCCCCATTGGACCTATCCATATGACATTCATGTGATCTAATCAACTCATATATTATAAAATGCCTATCTATAAAATTGCATATTGATATAATGGGATCTCTACACTCCAAGAATAATTTACCATCTGAATACTAAAGGATGGTTAGGCTCCCTATCTACATGAGTGCCCAGAGGTACCTCTATCACAATGTGCTCCCAACTCCATATATGTAATGGTAGAGAGGGACCTAAGCTCATTGGTTCTCTATAGGCCCCCATATGGAGCCATTTGTATACATGGACCAGTACCACTGGACCCTAGGCAAAAGCTCAATAATCCTAAACCATATTTGATACCACATCCCCCAATCCTAGGTGAAACCACTAACTTTTCTTGTTTGGAAATAGTATGCTGGTAATAAGAGACATAACCACAAGTATCAACCTATCAATAGTCCCCTCTCTCAAGGCTCTATCAATATCTACCTAAGAATCATGAAATCCAATATAAATTTGACCACATAGTCACCCAAAGGGTATGTGATCACTAGTAGACCCTATCACCTCTCATTGGTAGTCAAAAAATATGTAGTACATCCTTAAGCATTATTATCATTTCACTAGTAACAAAATGGATTATGTTAGTCTTCGAGTGCCATCTCTCAACCAGGGATATAATAAATGCCCCATCAATATGACCATAGGCATTATAAAAATGTAATAAAGGCCAATGATCTTAAGCATTTCATAATCTATAGGTGTCAAATGATACATCTCAT
Organism: Torreya grandis; assembly: GCA_037957365.1. Taxonomy (NCBI): domain Eukaryota; kingdom Viridiplantae; phylum Streptophyta; class Pinopsida; order Cupressales; family Taxaceae; genus Torreya; species Torreya grandis. The sequence goes on from JARHVA010002674.1 coordinate 1,682,220, forward strand.
GTAGTACTACTAGCCAATGTAATCTGGATACCAATACACCTAAGTCCTCCTACACCAATAAACACATCCTATCAAATCATGGCCTCTAATAATCTATTCACAACTATTTATCCCATTCCATCCCATTTACCTATTGCCTACTTATCCAATCCCCATCTCGCTAACATCACCTCCCCCTAACTAATCTACCCTCTCTAGGAAATTACGTATTCTAACAAACTTTCCTACCCATAAAATTGAAGTTTACTCATTCTCATCTAGTCACTCATCTAATAACTTATCTTACTATTCAAACTAACCCCTAACCTTCCTTTCTCACTAACCTCTCCTATCTAGATACTAACCCCTCCCAGTTAGATTTTCCACCCATCTAAATTACTAACTTAGCCATATAATTAAAACTCACATCCATAACCTACCCTAACCCCTAAGTCATTTAAATTCTTACTAACCTATCCCCCTCCCTATTCCATTTGTAAACCATTAACTAATTATCATCCCTAATTACCTCAATATCACAACTTATTATTTTGCCCTAACTACTAGTTTTGGTGATTTCACCATTCAAAACCTACAATTTTTCCAAACCATAAGACTAACTATGTGGTTTTAAAAATTGTGTTCCCTCCTTGTGGTATTGTATTAATGCAAGTCGTTTGATGTGATATTGTAAAACCATAGGTTACCCCTTGAGGTTTTGAAAAACCACAACTTGTAGTTGCAATACTACCATTTTTGTTAGTGACAATACCATGACTAAGGACAATTCCCACAACGATGGTATTACCATGCTTGACACATAATAAATGACTATAATAAATACACAAATGCTAAAACCATTAGTTAGGGATGGAGTACTCATTGATGGTCTTGCATTAGCCTCCCTTTGGTGCTCCCAGACTCTCTCTCTTGATGGTGTTATGAGTGAATAATGTGATCCATATCTTTGTCTCTTAAGCATAATCTTACTATAGAAAAAAGTCAAAATGACTCTTTTACCCCCACTTTTTACTATTTAACCCCTAATTCACCCCCCTTTTTACCCCTTTCATCTTGTTTATCCCTTCCTAACTATATTATCCTACCCAATTCACTAATTTTGATCCCCAAATCCCTTTTTACATCATATTGTCACACTTACTCTCATTATCACCATCCCTAAGTCATCCCAAATCACTATTCTGAGGCATAGTCTCCTATTCCCCATTGTAAATCCAAAAATTTTGAGTCAAAACTACATTGGCCTAAGGTCTCCTAATATTATGTAGGTAACACTTGGCCACTTTTTTAGTGCCCAAGGATTGCTCGTCCATTACTAACAAACCATCCTATCTCATCCCCTATAGGTCACTTAAAGTTATTAAATCATATTGAGCTATGAACCCTATATTAAAGTAGCTTCTTATCAATAATCACATATTTAATGTCCTTTATAGGCCTTTAGTTATCCATTACATATGTCATTGCTAGGGAGTCATCACCCTTTCATGACCAATCTCATCTTTTCATTCCCTGGATAAAGTTAATGTCTCAAGAATTTTAGTCTTATCATCTTAATCAAATTTCCTCCCTCCTAGGCATTGGTTGTTGCCTAAGACTTACATTTTGAGGCTAAGTCACTTTACCCCATATAAATTCTACATAGGACATCTCAATCATAGCTCAAATAGTAATTGGAGCATCCCAACCTCTCAACATCTTGGTCTTATCCCACCTTGGGAATTTCTTTTTGATTAGACATCCAACTCATTTCTCCCTGTATGTCCCCTCGAGGGGGAATCATACCCACTAACATCATATATGAAATGTTTTTTTTTTTAAAAGGCCATTATTCCCCCCACATCTCTCATTCACAACTCCCTTTCAAAAAGGGGCAAAATGTTTGCACCTAAATCCACTCACCTTAATGATTCTATTAATCCTTCTAATTCATTCAATAATCATAATCCTAGTTAATTAATTAAAATATTATTTCCTATATAATATTTCATACACCCCATAACACCTTTATATACCCCTATGACCAATTAATTGCCCTATTATCCTAATAACAAACCTACTTAGCTACTAATCCTATTACATTAACTACCCACTAGCCCACTTGCAAATTGAAAATTCATGTTTATTCAACTACCCCCTAGCCAACCTATCATCCTAGCTATTCCTACATCCCTATGAACCCTAAACCTCATTTAATCCTCATCTAATCCCAAATATCCCCTAAACTAACCAAGAAACCTCTATAAATAGTAAATCTCCTCTAAGATTCTAGAAAACTTTAAACTATAGGATTATAAATAATTTAAAATTTCCCTAAAACTCCCTCCACCATCCTATAAATACTCATGCTTGGGCCATAGCCAAGCTAAATTATAAATCCAAAATCCTTGAATATACTCTCATAGTCAGCTAGCTTAGAGCATCCATACACTCTTGTAATCTTTCCAACTATCCAAGTAATCCATTGGAGAAATCTTGAAGCTGTTATCAAGTAATCCATTGGAGAAATCTTGAAGTTGTTATCAAGCAATCCACATTCAATCAAATTGCATTGGAATCAATCTAAAATCCTTGGAGATAAACTTCTAGGGATAAGGTGATGGTAATATTTCAATCTTAGATCATTGATTTTTCCTTCATTTCTCTATTTTTGATGTTATTGTGTTGTTGGGTTTAAGTTACTATGTACAGTAGTTTTAATTAATAGCTTAGAAATTCAATCATACACTATTATTCCCACCATTCATCCTACCTTGGATACAAAATTTATGACTCTTTAAAGTTAAAGATTATAACTCTTCCAGGAAATATTATAAATTCTTTGAAGTAAATGCCTCAATAATTTTAATAAGGGAATGCTTATTTGAAATAAGACACTATGTATATTAACATTAGCATGGAATAACATCGTATGATCCTAAAGCTCAGATCTTTTCTCTCCCTTAAAGAGGTAGAATATCATAAGAAATTTCTAATGAATCCTTTAAATTCTTTTACCTTTTCTTACTTGGATATGATGGGTATTCATCCTAAAGTAGTGGTCCACAATCTAGTGACCAAACTTGATGTCAAACCCATAAAATAAGAACCAAGTCATTTAAATCCATGAATCACATTAATGGTAAAATAGGAGGTAATCAAAATCCTTAAAATATGATTCACCAAGCTTGTAGAGGACAATAATTTCAAATAGACCATACCTTAGTGGCTTAAGATTCTTAGATGTACCTTAGAGTATTTCTCTACTTAATTACAACCATACCTTATTACCAACAAGGAAAGTCTGCTTAGTCCTATGTTGATCATGTCTCACTTTGTAGTTAGCTTGAGATTTATTTAACCTCTCTTGTACTTGGAGGTGAATAAACTAAATTTTATCAATGAATTTATCAACCTTGTGGACCTCAAGATCCGCTTTCCCATTGACTTTGTATGACTATCTCAAAAAAACATCAAATGAACATGGAGGTAAGTATCCAAAACAATTTTCAAAAGGATATTTACTAGTTGAATAATGTACAACCCTATTATATGAATGTTGAATATACACCACATTTTCATCCCATGTCTTAGGATGATTTTTATTTTACTCTCTCAATAGTTGTACCGATGTTCTATTCACAAATTCAATCTTCCCATTGGTTTATGGATGAAAAGTGGTAGATTATTTCATCTTAGTATCCATCTTCTCCCTCAGTGTGGCCTAAAATTTCCCAAGAAACCTTGAGTCCTAATCTGAAATAATGGAACTTGGTAAACCAAAGTGAACCCACACATTAAAAAAAAAAACCCCAACTACATCACTTCCTTTGAGGGTCTTATTACAAGGATCAAGAAAACACATCTTAATAAAATGGTCCACAACCACAAATAGATAGTCATTCATGCTTATTGACATTGGCAACCTACCTAAAAAATCCATGAAAATGCTTTCCCATGACGTAGAAGGAATCGATAATGGCATATATAAACACAAATTTTTGTTACTAGGATTACTTGTACTACATAAAACATAGCCTTTTATGAACTTGGCACTATCAACTTTCATATTAGGCCAATAAACATGCCTCTACAAGAGAGAAATAATATTTGTAACACCAAAATGACCTACAAATTTTGAAGTATGTGCCTCTAAAATTAGCTTAACTCTTTCCTCCTTGGGCACATAAATCTTACCCAAATTTTAGAACAATATATTTTGAAGATAAATGTACTCTTTGGGTTCAAACCTGACACTTTGGGACTTCCTTGATTGAAGAAATAGGTCCCCAAAATATATATCATTCTCATATCCCTCTACATAAGTTGCATTCATAAAAGGCTCAAGAAGAGTTATGGTGCCCATGTATTTAAGTAAAATATGTCTTAACAACATGTCATCTATTTTTTTAGTCACACCTTTCTTATATCTAATAATCAAATGAAATTAATTCAAGAAACCCATCAATTTATAGTGCCTAGCTTGTTAATATTGAAGAGGCTGGTGATTTGTATGGATAATAGTATCGTTATCCATTCGATAGTGTTTCCATTTTTTAACCACTTAAATAAGAGAATATAATTATTTGTCATATGTATAATAATTCAAGACTACATCATGGAATAACTCAAAATGGTAGCATATTGGATTACCTCGTTGAAGTAAAACAACCCCCATAACATAGTGACTAGCATCCATTTCTACTTCAAAAGTTAGTTGCAAGTATGGTAAGGGTAAAAATGGAGCATGGCTAATATTATGTTTAAACAACTCAAATACCTCTTGTTGCTTCTTACCCAAAGTAAAAGTCTCACCACTTGTTGTAATGGCATGCAAAGGTGCAGTTATGTAAGATAATTTCTTGATGAACTTCATCAAGTATTAGAATGCACCTATAAATTTCCTTGTCTTGGTAAAATTGGTTGGCCTTGGCCAATTCATGATTTCATATACATGTTTTGGATCAACCCTAAACTCCACATCTCCAACCACATGTCCCAAGAAGACTAGTGATTATTGGGAAAACTCACATTTATTCTCATTCAAAACTAACTTTTTTTCCTTCAACACTTATAAAACTTATTTAAGATGCACACTATATTCATCAAAATCTCTAGTGAAAATAAGAGTATCATCCAAGTATAAAATGATAAAGGAATCAATAAATGGCCTCATTACCTCGTTCATCAATCACATAAAAGTAGCCGATGCATTGCATAGTTTGAAAGAAAGAACCAACCATTCATGCAATCCTTCCCTTATCTTGAACTTTGTTTTCTAAATGTCCTCCTCCTTAATCTACATTTGGTGATACCTGGATTTTAAATCAAGCTTAGTAAAATATTTATCATGTTGAAGTTGATCAAAAAAATCATCAGTCTATGAAAGAAGGTACATATTCTTTATGGTTATTTTATTTAGTATTCTATAATTAACACACATTCTCCATGTATCATGTTTCTTAGGTACTAGAACAATAGGATAAACACATGGATAACTACTAGGACAAATTACACCTTAATTAATTAAATAATATAACTATTTTTGTAACTCATTGGCATCCTTAAAGGATTGGATATATAACCCTAGATTTGGAAGCAAATTGTTAGGTAACAAATGGATTTTGTGCTTAATTGGACTAGCCAAAGGTAACCCTGTAGGCACTTGAAAAACTTCATTGAACTATTGTATTATCTCTCCCATTTTTATCTTCTCTTTGTTAGTAAACATGCTATGAGAAGTATTATTTGCCACCACCTCTTTATCTTGAATATCTCTCAAAAGAAGAAAATAAAATTTTCCACTAGCATTAATAAGCTTCTTAGCTTTGGAGGCACTTACCAAAGATATTTTAGAATCTCCTTCATAGGCTAAAATTATGTATCTCTTACTATCTGTTACTAGGTAATATTAGTTGTATCTCCACATGAATATGGCATCTGAGATATACAAGTATGGGCTACCAAACACTACACCACACACATCAAGAGGAACAACATCCACCATAACCTCATCAATGAAATTAACATTAATATAAAACTTAACCTTGAATTGTTTAGTCACATTGATGTCTACACCTTTCTTTACCCAACCCAAAGAATATGGGCTTGGATGTTGTAAGTTTCAAACCCCATTTTGTCTACCAACTCTTTACTTATCAAATTTTCTTCTGAACAAGTATCAAAAAGAGCATCAACTTTTTTTTTCTTCATTTGAATCTTAACATGAAAAAGTTTAGAAAGCTCACCCTCTTAAACACTACTAATACCCAATCATACCTCTTTATAAATAGAGGTACAACACAAAGTATCATCCACCTCAGAGCTACAACCAATATTTTCACATTGAAGTGAAGGCATAGCCTTTTTCTTCTTATTTTTGAATGGATGCAAATCTGGATGGATCTTCCAACACTTATCCTCAAAATGAGTATCAACATGACATTCACCACAATGTACTTTAGTATCCTTCTTAGAAATGGAAATTTTTCTTGGAGTTGTTTTCTTACTTAGATCTATTTTAAGAGGTAGATGGAGATTTATTCTTGTCCATATCTAGGTAGTGAGCTTGAGAACAAGTCTCATCTACATATGTATGATTGTTCAAGAGTATTGGTCTCCTTAAATGATATGGATTCCACCCATGTACTTCATCAAGAGGTCACAGTCTACCACATCTTTACCCATTTGGACAACCTTCTTGAAAAATTCACTAATGTACTCCTACATGCTTTGGAATTTATTTTGCCTAAGATATTTACAATACATGGACCTTTATTCCTTATAAAAAATAGGATATAATTTCTTATTGAGTAGCATCATAAAATCATCCTACTTAGTACTAGGAGGAAGCTTATTAACAACTAGAGAATGAACATGGCTCTCAAACCAAGCTAAAGCATGATTGGATAACTTTAACATTGCAAAATAAATCCACTAGATTTCATTATTATAATGCAAACTAAAATATACCTCAAGTTGGGTTGGCCAATGGTCTAGCCTCTCTGCATTCACGTCCCCATTTTATGAATTTATTTGCCTCAGCCTTAAATAGAGGTGGAGTTGGCTTGGCATGGGGTTGATCTTCATGCTTCTAATGGATTTTAGCACCATCCTCCTTATTTTATTTCAACGTATTCATGGAAACACCAAGCTTATCCATAAGGATCCCCATGATGGACTCAATCCAGTCAAGCTTTCCATAGAAAGAGAGATGCCACTTACTCTTTCAAGCTTGTAAAACTTATTTTCTATTGTTAAAGCATCTTCATCATTAGCATGGGCCATACTTATGACTCCTTACTTCTAATTCCTTGTGTAAATAAATACTTCAAATGAAACTAAGACACCTTGACCACTAGAACTACTAGCTTTAGTGACAGGCATAAATTTGTAATATATTTAACATACAACACAAATGACTTAAAAACTAAATAGATCTGATACCAATCTAATCGATAAACTAGGTGGCTATTATACTCAAATTCTCATCAACATGTATCTTATTCTTTAAGCTTAATAAGCAACTAGATATGTGACTATTCTAGGTTATTAACCTTATAAAACAAAAAATAATAAGTGTTGAATGTGAAATGTACAACCTACTGAACATAAACATGAAGTATATGAATGAGTAAAGTACACCACACACAACTCAAAATTTATCATAAAGATCCAAATGTGGGAAAAACTCCAGTGGGTGAGGCAAATTAGACTTCCCTTCTACTATTCAATGTAAGAGTATATAAGGTACTACCAAGTTGGCCTATATGGACAGAACATGTAGTACCATCCTATCCAAAACTCATATACAAACTATGCTTTGAAATTTATCAAACACTTATTCAAACTTACATTTAATATAACCAATCATATACAAATAGAAAATAATTATATCACAATAAAAAATACTCAAACTTGTTACAAACAATGTGATTCTAACTTCCCTTCATTCTCATTGTGTTTTCTGATGTCTTCTACCTTCCCCAGACCTATAATTTAACTCCCTCACCCTTGTAATTCACCCAAAAATTGAAATTAAATTTAAAAAAATCAAAAACTAATCCAATTCACACATTTTTGGCTAGATTTAAATTCCAACAGTTCTGGCTCCAAAGTCCAACAGTTGGCTCTCGAGTAACCCTAAAGCTAGAGTCTGCCAACTTGAAATGGTCATAACTTTTGCATAAGACCTCAAAATGACATGCAAATTTTTTTTTATTATCTATTTTTTCAAGAGGAATTAAAATATGAAATAATAATTTACTTTTTAATTCAATATATTATAACTTTTTCCACTTACAATAGAGATTGGGGATTTTTCCTCAAGTTTCAAGAGCTTGTAACTTCTAGGCTCATCATTATGAAGATGTCCAGATCACCCTCATACTAATATTTCATATAATCACATATGATATTATATTTTGAGTGTATTAGATGTCTTAATAACATGATTTACATATAATTGGGCATAGTGAAAATATCAAACACATTCAACTAGTACATTAGGACCCATATTTGGATCAACAAAGCCCACCCCTAAGATAAAAAACATAGAAGAAGGAAATATCTAAAATTAGGTATAAAAATAAATTTTAAGTACATAAATTTTAAATTCTTAAAAAAGTATAAAACCTTAAAGGTGAATACATACAAAAAAAATGACTTGACAAGTGCCAAATGTACAACCAATCACTTGAAGAAAACATTGAGAAATTTTTGGAAATAATTTATTTTTTAATAAATAATAGTATATAAATGAAACCCATAAAATATTTTTTAAGTATATACAATCGTCACCCTTTGGGCCAAATTTATCATAAATGGTAAAATCTTATTACCATAAAATTAATATAGAATTTTAGCGAACAAAAATAAGTTTTTGATCTAACCAATACAAATAACAAAATCCTCTAAGAATTGTTAAAATAGAGTTTTTTTTTAATCAAATATGAGTCAAACAAGTAGGAAGACAAGCCACAAGCCCAGTAGAGGATACCTTAGTAATAAAATGAGTGTGAAACCCTAGGGAAAAAGTAGAATTTTCATATGTGCATGTATGATGAGGGGATCTTATAAATTTGGTCTAAAAATCAAACCTTAAGGAAAAAATATGAAGCTCTAGAAAGAGATATGAAATCCTAAAGCAAAACCAAGTTTTTGCTATGGTCTAGTCAAAATTTAGGTTCACCAACATGTTTTAGCTTTATTTTTATTTTTGTGATCTAATAATATAGAAAATTTTCATTATTTATATTTTTAAATGTATTACAATAAAACATTGATTTGAATGCTAAAGTATAATATGATAGAATAATTAAACTTATTATTTATGGAAATTTATAAAGGAGATTTAGATACTTGTGTGTTATTGTTTTATATAGGTTTGAGAATGAATGTAGGTGATTTAAATGACTAAAAATGGATTAGGAGTTGCTCAGATCAAGAACCACAATGTATAGATCTACATGGACATGTTTTCAAACCTTTGAATGCCATTATCTCAAGTAAGCATCTATTAATTATAATTTCATCTTATAAATACATGCCTTGATTTTTTTGGCATATTTAAAAATTACTTCCTACTTAATATTAGGTGCTCATTGTGTGCACAAATCTATAAAAATGTCTCCTTCACTTCAAAACCCTATCTCCATTTTTGACCTAAGTTTTATTCTACAAAAGGGGAAGAGAGGTGGGTTGAGTAGACCTCAACCATTTCTAAATAAATGTTTGAGTTTTACTTATGTATCCAATAATCTGAAGAGGATATTCAACCCGCACGTAGTTCTCCCCATCATGCCTATGTGTGAAATGACACCCCTTATATGAATGAAACCTATAATATTGCTTTTGAGACTTGACAATGGAAAACTTGGCTTGACTTAGGTTCTGCATACTTTATTAAGGATTTTCATTTGTGACTTATTTCTATTTTTGAAAGTTTAAGGTAGCCAATTTTAAAGTGCAAGTGATAGAATTGACTTTCTTAATTCTTGTTTGATAATTTTATATAAGGAAATATGATTTTACCTATTGTGTATTTATATGAGAATATTTAGGTAATTTATCACACCAAAAACATGTGAAACATATGGGATGCCCCATACAAATGATTTGAAATTTGAAAATGACTTTGAGAAGGCATGCAAAACGCTCTAGACATGCTTGGACAATTTCAAAAATGGAGGCATCCACTCTCCAATGGAATTATGCCAAGGTGTCCCAAGAGCAAAAATAATGATATAATGATTAGGAGACGATCTAATAAGGATAATAAGTAGATTAGGTATAGAATAGGAAATTTATATAAATGAATACTAAAAAATTGGTAAGGTTGGACCCCTGGAAAGTATGTAAATAATAAAAAATGGTGTGCAAGAACCATGTGTATATACAAGTCATATAAATTAAGGATAGATTAAAATTAATATTTCCAAATGTCTAATGCCATAATTTATTATTTTTTTTTTTTTTGTATGTGTGTGTGTGTGTGTGTGTGTGTGTAGAATAGGAAATTTATATAAATGAATACTAAAAAATCAGTAAGGTTGGACATCTAGAAAGTATGTAAATAATAAAAAATGGTGTGTAAGAACCATGTGTATATATAAGTCATATAAATTAAGGATAGATTAAAATTAATATTTCCAAATGTCTAATACCATAATTTTGTGTGTGTGTGTGTGTGTGTGTGTGTGTGTGTGTGTGTGTGTGTGTGTGTGTGTGTGTGTGTGTGTGTGTATAGAATAGGAAATTTATATAAATGAATACTAAAAAATCGGTAAAGTTAGACCCCTAGAAAGTATGTAAATAATAAAAAATGGTGTGAAAGAACCATGTGTATATACAAGTCATATAAATTAAGGATAGATTAAAATTAATACTTCCAATATAGAATAGAAAATTTATATAAATGAATACTAAAAAATAAGTAAGGTTCGACATCTAGAAAGTATGTAAATAATAAAAAATGGTGTGTAAAAACCATGTGTATATATAAGTCATATAAATTAAGGATAGATTAAAATTAATATTTCCAAATGTCTAATACCATAATTTTGTGTGTGTGTGTGTGTGTGTGTGTGTGTGTGTGTGTGTGTGTGTGTGTGTGTGTGTGCGCGCGCGTAGAATAGGAAATTTATATAAATGAATACTAAAAAATCAGTAAAGTTAGACCCCTAGAAAGTATGTAAATAATAAAAAATGGTGTGCAAGAACCATGTGTATATACAAGTCATATAAATTAAGGATAGATTAAAATTAATAATTCCAATATAGAATAGGAAATTTATATAAATGAATACTAAAAAATAAGTAAGGTTGGACATTTAGAAAGTATGTAAATAATAAAAAATGGTGTGTAAGAACCATGTGTATATATAAGTCATATAAATTAAGGATAGATTAAAATTAATATTTCCAAATGTCTAATACCATAATTTTGTGTGTGTGTGTGTGTGTGTGTGTGTAGAATAGAAAATTTATATAAATAAATACTAAAAAATCGGTGAAGTTAGACTCCTAGAAAATATGTAAATAATAAAAAATGGTGTGCAAGAACCATGTGTATATAAAAGTCATATAAATTAAGGTTAGATTAAAATTAATACTTCCAAATATCTAATACCATAATATATATATATATATATATATATATATATATATATATATAATTGAAAGTTTTTATATATCTCACTATCAAAATTATTTTATATAATTTTTCATTATTATAATAACCCTTTACTTTTATGATATTTACTTGATAATTTTTTTTTGTTATTAATTATAATACCTTATATAATGCATATAATAAAAAATAAAGAACACAAATATTATATAAATATATTTTCATTACATAAAAAATGATTGTAAAATAAGATCATATACAACCATCAAATTTAACAACTGCATTCTAAACTTAGAAAAATAATAGCATAAGATTAACCCCTCTAGCACACCCATGTACAACATATCATCAAAATGAATCAAGGTATATATATATTTTAATAAAACCTCCAAATTAATCAACTAAAACTAAATAAAAACATAAAATATCTACAATTACACACGAAACTTGGCTAAAACCAACAAATAAACTTTATATTATTAATAAAGTAAATAATACATATCCACTCATTTATTTTTGTGAATTCAATACCCAAATCAAGTTGGAAGATTCAAGGCTAGTTTGTGTAAAAATCACATACTTTAATTATTCATAATATAAAATATATATTTTAATAGTCATAAATTTAGAACAATAATTTATAAATAAAATTTTAACTTGAATATGTTTAATAGTATTTTTAAGTGTATAATCATATGAATTCTTTACCAATTTTAAAAACTTGTAAAATATATAGATTATACACTTTTTACATGGATAATATGATGCCTAATATAAATACAATATAAAATATGGAATATCGTATATTAAAAAAATAAAAATAAAAGATAAAAAATAGAATAATTAAATTAATAATATTTGATTTAGTAAATTACAACTAATAAAAAAATTCAATGATTTAAATTTAAAATTATTAAATACTTTTTAAGTAATAATATTGATTCAACGTATTAAGTCGAAATATATAGATTTTGATATCATATGATTTTAAATGTAAAATTTAGATTTCCATTAATAATAACTTATTAACAACAATTAACATTCTCCTTGTCCTCTACATCAAATGATGTGTTGCTTTTAAATTTAAATACTTTCTATTAACAAAACTAAATAATACGATCAAATAACTTCTAACCAACATACTCCCAAATTTGAGTACACATACTTCCTCAAAAAGCAATGAAAGTATTCTATTATATCAAGAAAAGATTAACATAAATTATATAATTATATAAAAATCATTTAAATTCATAAAGCTCATAATTTTATATGGTCAAAGCCTACAATTAGTTTATAGAAATACATAAATATTTCATAATATAAATATTTTTTATAATTTTAAATTACTAATTTGATTATTGAATCCACATAATTATAATATAAATCTCTTTCATAATTTTGGATTGTCGATTTGATTTAGAATCTACATAATTATTAACAGAATGTTATAAACTATTAGCCTTTCCTACATCTATAGCATAAACATCAACATGAATATAATCTCTGAAAAATATATCGAGATAAATCCAAAAGATCTTATTACATAGAATATGAATTTGGCTTTCTAGTATTTTTAAAGCCTTTATGATATAAAGATGATTTTTTTTTAATTATTATAAATATAATTTAGTGAAGATAAATAATATTATAAGATTCTAATCATTTTAATATACAACATTAAATTATAAATTTAAAGAATAAAGTTACAAATAATCATAACAAAAAAAACTAATAATCATTTCATAAAAAAAAATCTCAAAAAAATTCCCTTACTAAAATCTATGTTTCAAATAAAATATCAAAGAATCCTCTTACACATTATGTACTAATGACTCAAGTTTAACATCTATCAAATCAAACTATAGATCTTCAAAACTTGTATAGAAAAGGAAAATAATGATTTTCTTAGCAAGCTACAACAATCAACTCATTGTCCTCAAATGCTGACAAAGTTTTATAGCATTAATATTCATATCTAAATGAAATATAAATCTCAATATAAGTCTAATGGACTTGATATTAGATTAAATCAAAAGTATTGATCTTAATTTCTATGTTTATAAAATAATGAAGAGAGAATATATATATATATATATATATATATATATATATATATATATAATTCTTAGAGTAATATTGTGAAGGCTATGAAATTGGTCAGATATTTGACTTTCTAAAATTAAAAATTAATTTTTTATTGTTGTATTTATTTTAAGTTTTTTTTTTTCATTTATGGTCATTGTGATAATATGTATCCTTTACAAAACAAGTGCATTTTTATTTATTTATTGTTGACGTTTAATCTTACACAAAATATATAAATAAGATTTTGGAATGGGTATGAGAACTCATCAAAACATAATAGAAAGGATATTTTTATAAAATTTTATACTTGTATATAATATAACCACAAAACAATAACAATTGAAACATTTTCTTTTTTAATCCTCTTATAATTACAAATTCTACACTTCATAGCTACCTACACACAACACCCATAACCCCCACTCAACGTTCAAACCTAAAAAAACACATAAAAATAAAATTACAATAAAAATGTTTGAGTGTAAAATTTACAAGATATCGATACAATGGTTTTGTTGGAATGGCCAATATCCTCTCAGCCTCTTCCAAAATTATATTATCAAAACATAGTATGGATAACCATCAAAGGATAACGATAATTACTTTTGGTCAAATGTAACAATGCCCTCATTCTAATTTATTAAATGCAATGAAAAGGAGAATTGTCTAGGTTCAGGAAATCACTTACCATGTATGCATCTTTCTCAAATAACTCTAGCAACATGAAAATTGAAGGTCTTACTCCCATATCCCCAACCTCTGTTGAAAAAATGCTTTGAAAGAAGGTGTTAACATCCATCAACTTGCATTGAAAGAATATTTATATTAAGTTCTTAAAAAATATATGATCTTCAAAACCTCGATGATAATTAGGTTATATATATTTGTGTGATGCTCTACACACCTTGCTTGACTCTTCTACATATGAAGCTTGAAAACATATTGTTTTGCAAACCTTAAAATGTTCCATTATCACCTAGAAACTAATAAAACTATTATTAAAAAATATTAAATAAAACCACCATAAAACAACAAGACCTAATAATAAAAGTGAACTCCTACCAATGTGAAAAATATCTAATAAATTACTTTACATGATCACCGTCAATGCAATGTATTTCCTTCTATAAAGCTCATGCTTAGAATAGGTATGGTCATCTATAAAAGATAATCAAAACCAATTTTCTAATAAAATAAAACGATAAATAAAATTACTCATTTTCAAGAAATCACTTATAAAATATAAAGATTTCTCAAATAAAACTAACGCCATAAAAATCAAAGTGCTTACTCCCATACTCCTACCCTATATCAAAATAAAAGCTTTGAAACAAGGTATTAACATTCAATAAAGTATAATAAAAAAATATTTTTATTAAGATTAAAAAAAGAAGAGATATTCAACGCCTCAATACCAATCATCACAATTATATTTGTGTGATGCCTATCTCCACCCTCTGATATGTGAATATTGAAAGCGCATTCCTCTCACCTCTCCCACATGAGAAACTTGAAAGCACAATCTTCTTCACTGTCTAGAAACCAATAAAATAATTAGAATGAAAATATTAAATAAAACTACCTTAAAATAACAAGGCTCTATGTTTCTCTCCAACATCGAAGTGAACACTTACCAATGTGAGAAACATCCAATAAATTACTTTACATGATCAATGTCAATTCAACATATAGTTTACATGATCAATGTCAATGCAACATATCTCCTCCTATAGAGCTCATGCTCATCAGTGATGGCATAACAATTAAGGAGGTCTATGAACTAGGTGAATGCATGTAAAAGGAACCTTGAATGTGGAATAAGATGTATATATTTGCACTGAAATTGTGAGATAGTGACATTCCATGTACTCTCATTTAGAGAACTAAGATAAGGTGTAAACAGTGAATAAGAAGTCACCAAGGCTATGGTAGTCGATGCATTCTATGCACACCATCGATTTCATGGTTTTTAAGAGTATTATTGCCTCATCCCTTGGTCTAAGTCTTTTCTTTGATAATGCATTGGTTCTCAAAAACTTGACATGACCATTATGTTCCCAAGCACGTCTGGATTGGGTGCCTGCATCTCCATCGTTTTTGGATTAAATTAGCAAGTGCAATAATGAATGATGTGTAACGTGGAGGACTGAGAAAAACATCCATTGATATACGGTAAAATCAATATGTTAAGCAATGAGGTGAGGGAGAAACTACGAATAATCCCATATCATAGCTTTAAATGCTTTGCTACAGGCCTAATTATATAGTATGTAGACATAAGAAGAATAGGGAAACGTACATGAAAGGAAGTTAAGAGACATATGTTGTATCTTTGGTCACTGTGAAAGGCTGCTTCACGTTATGTAATTGCACATTGACATATTTTTTCATTGACGTCTAGCCCAGCAGAAAACATATAAAAATAAGATCTTTGTATAAGGGTATGGGAAATCATTAAATCTTGAAGGTAAGGGTATTTAATTTATGGGATGTTGCACTTACAAATACCCTGAAGTAATTAAAGTTTGATATTGTTTTTTTATTTAATCCTTTTTATAACTACAGATTGTATGTTCCATGGCTATCTACACATAACATCCATGATATTGTTTTTAATTTAATTTTTTTTTGTTATAATTATATAATGTACATTCTATGGTTATTTATACATATAATATTTATAATGGTTACATAATATTTAAACTAAAATATATATAAAAACAAAAAACAAATATATTTGAATGTCATATTTAAAGGTTATAAAAATAATGATTTTGTTGAAATGGTTAGTGTTGTCTTAGCGTATGTTAAAATTAAATTGTCAAAACATGGTATGGTCATCTGTCAAAGGATAATCGCAACCAATTTTTGTTAGATGTAACAATACTTTTATTATATTTTATCAATTACAACAACAAATAAAACTACTCCGTTTAAGAAATATCTTACCAAGTATGCATCTTCTTCAAATATATCTAGCGATATGGAAATCAAAGGGCTTACTCCCATACCCCCAACCTATATGAAAATAAGAGCTTTAGAAAAAGGTCATTTAATAAAACATAACAAAAATGATATTTTTATTAGGATTAAAAAAATAGAAGATCTTCAACCCCTCCATGCCAATCTCCAAGGTTATATTTGTGTGATGCTCTCCATGCCCATCTCCACTCTCCCATGTGCAAAGCTTGAAAGTGTATTCCTCACGCCTCTCCCACGTGCAAGGCTTGAAAGCACATCCCTCTTTGGGTATTTCAACCCCGCATCATGACCTTGAAACTAATAAAATTATTAGTTAGAAGGAAAAGATTAAATAAAATCCACACTCAAAAAATAAGGACCTATGTTTCTCTCTAATATTGAATTGAACACCTAAAAGTGTGAAAAAATATCATAAATTACTTTACATGATTGAAGAATTAAAATGTTATATTGAGATAATGTTGATTTTTTTATAGAAAAATATAGAAGGTGAAATGAGATCATTCCTTCATTTCATCCTTCATTTATCAAAAGGAGTTGTTATAATTTTATACCTATAACTTCAAGCTCATATCACCAAAATTTTCATAAATGTTGAAGTCTTCCTACTTGGCCCTTGTCATCACCTTCATTTTTATGAATGCATTCTCTTTTCCAATGGAGATCTCTATCCAATAGGTCATTTAGATCTAATGGTGTGAAGAATTTTTAAAAATAAGGATGAAATCAATATAAGATTTCCCCTCACACCATCCAATCAAATGCTCTTGGGGTAGAGATCCTTAGCTATTGATGGAAGCTTAAATGACCATTTTTTTTGAAAAGTCAAAGGATACAAGGTGAACAACAAGGTCATGAATGATCAACATTGCCCTCCAACAATTCATCCACCCAAGACTAAAATATATGTATTTTGATGACTGTCTTAAGAATCTAGTCACAGGGTTGCACAAGTGCATCCACCTACACAAGATCTTTCTTTAACATTACTCCTTGTAGAAACCACAGTCAAGGGTCATTACAAAATGATTGTTCAATACATTATTGAGAAGATGTCCTAAGAATTTAATTAAATTGCGGAGCAGTAGGGGCACTCTCACTCAGTCTAAACAAGGACAAAAGTTACACTTTCAGAGAGATGAGCCATACCAGGGTTTATCGAAAGGGAATTTATGTATAATTTTGTTTAAGTGAACCATCAAGCCTATAGAAAATTAAAAGAGTCTGGTAGGAAAAGATGACTTTCAACTACTTCTATACACAATGATCAAGATCTTAATATTTTTTCTTCTATTTGTACAATTTAATTGTTCATTTGGAGCAGCGGGAGATTATCTTCCTAGACTCTTAAGTCTCCTAAATTTATGAATTCAGGTTTGAGCCTCTGCATTTTGTATAAAAGGAAATCCATAGTTGTTAATGGATGTAGAATGTAATGTGCATTTATTTAGTTACTATTAGAGTTATTATGGCTTTTGTTGTTTTCGTCTTGGCTTTGTCTTGCAAATGCAATAGAGATAAATGAATTGTGCCTTTTTATTTTCAATCTATCTTGTTTTATATTTGATTCTCTTCTTTCATACTTATAACACTGTGTTCAAATTCCTACTCTCTTATTCTCTCTCTTGACGTAATAATTAAAGAGATCTCTAAACCAAATACATGCAAGAGGAACAATGAATGTAAAATGAGATCTAGATATTTTCATTGAAATCATGAAACGAACAATTCATATTATATACACACTCAATAAAAAGTTACCAAAAATTTGGTAGGCAATATATTCTTTGCACACCATTAATTATCTGATTTGTGGAGATTATTACATAACCATGTGGTCTAAATATTATATTTAGATTTTGAATGCATTGGTTCTCAAAAACCTTCCCTGACCATTTTGTTCCCAAATGAACGGATTGGCAAATATGCATTTCCATTGTTTTGGATTAAATTTTTAAAAAAATGCAATAGTCAATGATGTATAACGTGGAGTGAGAAACATATTCATTGATCTAAGTAGGCAATCAATGTGTTAAGCAATGACGTGAGGGAGAAAATGCATGCTATGCTTCAAGTCTTATAATATTGTATTTTTAAAAGATATGTTACGGCCATGCCAACTAATCCTAAAATTGGTTTCCCTTTCACAGTTTCCCGAGGATGACCTTTCTCCTTTTTCTTTTTTCATTTTTCTCGAAGTTTGACAAAGTTGTAATTTGCATCCGGGTAGTAAATGTTTAGGTCTTAACATGATAGTTTAAATTATTGAAGATGATAATGCAGTCTACGAAGCATTTTTTATATTAATTCAATATGTAATTGAAAAAGTTATAATTAATTTATGAGGATGACAATTGTTTATATTTATTAAGGTATAAATTTAATATGAAGAATTAAATCATTAAAATTTTGAATGATTTCAATAATATAGATATTTTTTACTCCTAATTATTTAACTAAAATAATTTACTGATTTAATGTATACTTACTCAATATTATAAATTGATACAAATATTCTATATAATTCAATGATTCCATATAATACTTTGAAACATACAATAAAAAAAATTAATATATAAAATTTAATAAAATATTTAATTTTATTAAAATTATTTTAAATGTAATTTTTAATTTATTTTTCATTTTATTTAATTAAAATGTTTATAAAATAACATTTTAAATTAAAAATAACATATATATATAAATAATTTATAAATTTTATATTTAATTAAATTTTATTATTTTATTGTATAAATTTTCTAAAAATATATATATTTTTTATTAAATATATAAATAAATAGACATTGTGTTTCCCATCAAAAAAATTTAAATTCGTTTCAATTTCATAAACTAAGTTGTATGATAGATATCTACATAAACTTTATCTTTTATTCATTTAAATTATGTACAATTTATAATTTTTATTTTTAAGATATTTTTAAAAAATTGTCTATCTATTATTTTTTTATTTTTAATTATTTAACTCGTATAAATTAATTTTCAATTTTACAATTATAATTATTTTCTTCAAATTGATACCTTTAAAATATGTTTCTTTAATCTTTATAACATGTTAGTCTAGTACATCAATTGATGTTCATTTTAATAATGAAAAAATTAATAATTTTTTAATATAAATTAAAATTAATAATTAATACTAAATTTAATATAAAAAATATTATCATTTGAGGAACATTCATAGATAAAAAATTTAGTGCACTATTTTAGAATTTGTTACATAATATAATGATTAATGATTTTATTATTTTTTAATATATTTTTTTTAATTAATAATATATTTTTTAATTTAATTGTATTATTATTTCAATTTTAAAAAATAATTGGTTTTAAATCTCATCGTATGCTTAAAAAAATTTGAAATAAAAAGAAAACTTTTTTATATAATTATCAAATTCGTAATTGAAATTTAAAATTGAAAGTGACATGTTGATTATCAATAGTTAATATAGTTAATATTTCATAAATATTATTAATAGTTATGGGATTCAAATATTTGGGTTAATGGTGAGAAACAAGTAGTTTTCAACAAGTGATCATACAGACACCTTGAAGTAAGGGTCACACTTCTCCATGTGTATCAAATAAAATATACTCCATTTATTATGGACACGGGGCTACCCATATGTCCCATTTCAAAAAGGTGCTCTTTTATTAATCTAAACATCTAAATGATGTCAAACTCCCTTTATCCCTATTGTGGTGCAATTGTTAAAATGGATGCACTGGCATATTGATGACCCAGGTTCAAATCCTACTAATGATTAAGCGGTCCACAACAAAAAAAATATGTTAGTGTATTGACATAATAAAAATATAGGATTGTCTTTAGATTGTGATACAATGGTTAAAATAAATGCATTAGCATGATGACAACCCAAGATCAATTTCATATTAACATAATAAAAGTACAAAAACTGAAACTCTTATATAATCTAAGATCAAATGTCGATCCACTAACCCTACAATTATTATATATCAAAAAACATCTCATAAACATTATGTTAAACCCCCACCTTCTAAATTATGCTTATCAACATAATTAATCATAGACCATGGGCTAACAACAGGCGACATGGGATTCATTATTCAATATTCCACCCATGGGCGGCTATAGTTTCGTTGGAAATGCATTCAAAACGAAACTACGTTGGCATGGGTAGAATTGACAATACGCATATTGACGGAAGGTGCGTTTTGACTCTCATTTTTTCCAGGAATGCCTAGTTAACATTTTACAGGGTAGAAAAGGAATCTAAGTGGGTACTGGTGCTCCTCGTTAGTTTAGATGAGATTTTATTTTATCTCTGAGGCAAGGGTAAGCGTAGCTAAACACAGTAAAGGGACTATCAGAAGAAAATGTCCAAGGTAGGCCAGCATGGTTTATTTTTATTAAATTTTCAATCAACATTATGACATACATTCTCTGTGCAGAAAATCGTGTTGAAAGTGAATCTCAACGGCGAAAAGGGCAAGCGGAGGGTCATGAAGACTGCTGCAGGCGTTCAAGGTAGAATGGCCAAAAGCAAGATTAGAGTGAGTTTTTTAGGGAGGAGTTTTGGTGTTGAATGATGATTTTAATATATGTTAATTGTGGGTTTAGTGGGTTCATATTTGATCTGGAATATAAGTAGGGTTCTACATCTTTCGATGTACGTATATTGATTTCAAATTTTATATTTTTCACTATAGATAATTTGATGACTGAGAAATTTGAACCTAGATCACTCTGATACGGATCTATCTGCTTTAATCATTAGACGACACCCTGAAGGACAATTCTGTATCATCCCCTTAGTGAACACATGGTAAAGGCGGGGCTGTTTAACATTGTTTTTTGTGTATGTATTTTGAATGTTGAAATCTGATCATTCAATCTGGGAGTTTATTTTGAACAGTTTGTTAAAGTTGGAATCAGTTTTGTTTAAAAACTTCTAGCACTGTAACAGTTTGTTTGGATTTATGACAGGCGTTGAAACTGTGCAAATTGATAAGGAGGAGGAGAAAATCACTGTTATAGGAGATGCAGATCCAGTTAGCCTTACCAACAAGCTCAGAAAATTTGGACGGGCGACAGAATTGGTGAGCGTCGGGCCTGCCAAAGAGCCTGAAAAAAAAGAGCCTGAGAAGAAATCTGATGAGAAAAAGGATGAAAAGAAGGATGAGAAGAAAGATGCTCCCAAGGAGGAGGAAAAGAAGGCTGAGCCACCAACGCCAATAACAGAGCCAAATATAACGTATCTCCAAGAAAACTGTGACCGTTGTAGAGTGGATACATTTGCCTGGAGTCAGGAGAATCCCAATGCTTGTTCTATCTCTTGAACAGAGAGGCATGTAAGACATCCTGACTAGGCGGGCGGTTCAATAAATTTTAGGGTTTAAGGATCCCGGGATGACATGCATGTTGTTAATAATCATCGATTTCAACAACCAGGTCTTCATATCATATGTCCTGTCTTCATCTTCCTTGAGATTTTGATCAGCCCTTCCAATAACTAAATGAATGCAGACACATCATGAATCTGAGGTTCATATTTGCCTCAGTTTTCCCCTATTTATATTCTTCCTAATTCTTCATAACCCTGCAAATGCATATATTAACATTAAGCTATTTCTAGTAAGAGTCATCGTCTCACAAATATTCGTGGAACGGGCTGGTAATGCAAATATTAATGAAACCCCATTGATTCTAATTATTAGTATGTAGACATAAGAAGAATAGGGAAATGTATATGAAAGGAAGTTAAGGAGACATATGTTGTATCTTTGATCACTGTGAAAGGCTGCTTCACATTATATAATTGCACAATATGTGCACTTTAACATATTTTTTCATTGATGTCTAGTCCTGCACAAAACATATAAAAACAAGTGTCGTGGAGTAACTTTAGTATTTATTGGTTGATATAATTTGGGGTCGAAAAATTTAGAAATATGACATTGTTCAGAAAAATGCCATGTAATTAGAATACTCAACATAATAAGCAAAATCTTGTCATATGTACTCCCATTCATATTTTGAAAATTGGATGCTTCAGCATAGGGCTTGGGATTATGAATCTTAGTGGTATAGTTAAGCGAATATATATTTTTTCCTTCCTGAAATCCCATGCTAATTACTCATGGTTTGTTATTCTCTGTACATGAAGGCCACGATATACGATGTACATGAAGGTCATGGTATACAATGTCAAGTTAAGTGGGTTTGCATTAGTTTCAACAAAATAATTTGGAGACAAACAAAATGAGTCAAGTAGCATTCGCTAGAAAGAGTTAAAACACTATTAAAATAAAAATTAAAAACTAAGGAACCAAAAAATTCCTAACAGAGCAAACGTCAAAAAATAAGAATTCACTATTCAATGAGATGAAATTAAGTGCTAAAAGCTTTTGTAGCAGAGTCTCAGGTTCAAATCCCCAATTGTTCTCATATTTTCAACCATAATATACCAAGATAGAGCTTGCTCGATAAAAATCACGATGAAGACTAGGCTAACAGGACATGTCAAGTAGCAATTCAACAAAAATGGTTTAAGCGCTTAGTAAAACAAAAGAGTAAAATGGCTACTAGCAAATCATCCATCAGAACTTGATTGAGATGCACTCAAATGTTAAAGCATTAAGGCTTTCATAGCAAAGCACTAAATTTTCAAAGACAATCCCTTTATTAAACAAAAAACTAATAAATAGAAGAATTACAGTGAGAGCACACCTTCTCACAACGAGCACCATTCAAAATCTTTATTGGTGAAAATCTTCGACAGAATAGCATCATCAAAACTCAAACCATTGACCTCAACCACCAACAATCTGGCCAAATAAAAATGAAAATATTGAATATGCCCTTGCAAAATAACTTGAAATAGAAAAAGCATGAGCCATTCTGGTCCTTGAATTAAAACTATCTACTAAATTTGTGTTGCATATCTTAACTGATAGAAAACAACGATTTAAATATGGTGAAATTCTTGTCTTCTCTCATGGGTGTAAAGCTTAACAATGGTGGATTTGCTAGCAAATATAATCAAGCTTACACATACCTTGCACCTGCATGCACTGGCAAGAGTAACGACATGCATTTGACATTGCATCCTATCCGCACCCTCTCCTTCGAGACACATCCTCTATCTGCTTGCGGTAAATATCGATCACTTCCATGCTATTGCCAAAGGAAATAGAAGAAAAATAAAGGAAATAAAACCTCCTGATTGGCCGCATTCCAGGCCCACTATTCCCTCATTAGCAGAAACTGAAAAAAGTAAATAAAATATTAATATAAATCCCCAAACATTCAAACATACTTTTGATTTTTAAATAACAACGTAATCGTATTGGCTTGAGACGACAAGCAGGTGAAAAGAATTGTTGGAGGCAAAAACAATAGCATCTTTGGTAGGTACTAATAAGATCTTTGTATAAGGGTATGGCAAATCATTAAAGCTTAAAGGAAAGGGTATTTAATTTATGGGATGTTGTACTTGAAAATACTCTAATGTAATTAAAGTTGATATTTTTTTTTAATTTAATCATTTTTATAATTATAGATTGTATGTTCTATGGTTACTTACACATAACATTCATTGTATTATTTCTTATTTAATTTTTGTTATAATTATAGAATGTACGTTCTATGGCTATTTATACATAACATCCATAATGACTATTTGATGTTTAAACTAAAAAATATACAAAAACAAAAAATATATATATTTGAATGTCATATTTATAGGTTATAGAAATAATGGTTTTGTTGAAATGATTAGTATTGTCTTAGCATGTTTCAAAATTAAATTGTCAAAACATGGTATAGTCATTTGTCAAAGGATAATTGAAACCAATTTTTATCAGATGTAACAATACCTTTATTCTATTTTATCAATTACAACAACAAAGAAAAATATTATGTTCAATAAATATCTTACCAAATATACATCTTCCTCAAATATATCTATCGATATGGAAATCAAAGGGCTTGCTCCCATACCCCCAACATGTATGAAAATAAAAACTTTGAAAAAAGGTCATTTAATAAAGCATAACAAAAGTGATATTTTTATTAGGTTTATAAAAATATGGGATCTTCAACCCCTCCATGCCAATCACCTCAATTATATTCTTGTGATGCTCTCCATGCCCATCTCCACTCTCCCATGTGAAAATCTTGAAAGCGTATTCCTCTCGCCTCTCCCATGTGCAAGGCTTGAAAGCATATCCCTCTATAGGTATTTAAACCCTGCATCATGACTTTGAATCTAATAAAAATATTAGAAAGGAAAAGATTAAAGAAAACCCACCCTGAAAAAGGCCTTATGTTTATCTCCACTATCAAAGTGAACACCGAAAAGTGTAAAAAAATCCCATAAATTACTTTACATGATTGTAGAATTAAAATGCTATATTGAAATAATGTTGAATTTTATTTTTTTTAAATATAAAAGATGAAATGAGATTGTTCTTCATTTTATCTTTCATTTATCCAAAGGAGTTGTTGTAAATTTTATGCCTACAACTTTGAGTTCACATCGTCGAATTTTATGAAAATGTTTAAATCTTCCTACTTGACCCTAGTTATCACCTTCATTTTTATAAATGCATTCTCATTTCTAATGGAGATCTTCATCCAATAGATCATATAGATCTAACAATGTGAGGCTTTTTCAAAAAGAAGGGTGAAATCAATATAAGATTCCCCCTCCCATTGTTTGATCATATGATTTTGGGGTAGAGATCCATAACCATTGACAGAAGCTTAAATGACTAGTTTTTTTTTTAAGTCAAAGGTGGAGAATGTTCGACATTTTCCTCCAATGTATCATTCACACAAGACTAAAAGATATGTATTTTGATGAGTGTCCTAAGAATCTAGTTACAGGGTTGCACAAGTGGATCCACTTACACACATTCTTTCTTTAACGTTAATCTTTGTAGAAATGATAGCTGAGGGTCATTACGAAATGATAGTTCAATGCATTCTTGTCCTAAGAATCTAGTCACAAGGTTGCACAAGTGGGTCCACCTATGCATATTATTTATTTAGCATTACTCTTTGTAGAAATGATAGTTGAGGGTCATTACGAAATGACAGTTCAATGCGTTCTTGGGAGGACGTCTTGATAATTTAACTAAATTATAGATGATAGGGCATTCTCACTCAATCTAATCAATGAAAAAGTTACAATTTTAGAGAGATGACCCATACTGGTGGTTGATCGAGAGGACATTTACATATAATTTTTGTAGGCGAACCATCATGTCTAGAGATAATTAAAAGAGATTGATAGGGAAAGATGACTCTCATCCACTTTTGTATGCAGTGATCAAGATCGTAATATGTTTTCCGTTCTTTATTTTGTATGTATGATGTAACTATTCATTTGGAGTAGGGGGATTATCTTCCTAAACTCATGAGTCTCCTAAATTTTTGAATTTAACTTGGAGCCTTTGTATTTTGTATGAAAGGAAATCCTATCCATTAATATTTTTATAAGGGATCTCATCCATTATTATGCTGAAAATTATTGTTGTCTTCCTTGTGTCTATCAGGAAAAATAACAAGCTACAGTGGTAGATATTTGTCTTGCGGAGGAAGCCCCCAATCTTTTATGTCACCTTCACCTTTGAAAGAGCCACAAAACCAATCACACCACATAACCGACCAATAAAAGAATGACCGATAAGAAAAAAAGCTCTTATACGTGATTCTCAAATACCACTAGTGTAAGCCATGCTCTCTCCCACGAGAAGGTGACGAGAGGTGTGATAACTTGAAGATTCTCAAAAACCATCCATGACCATTTTGTTCCCAAATGCAATCCTGGTAAATGTGCATCTCGATTGTTTTGGATTAAATTTAAAAAATGCAATAGTTAATGATGTATAAGGTGAAGAACACAGAAACATATTCGTGGATCCAACTATGCGATTAATGTGTTAAGCAATGACGTGAGGGACAAAATGCGAACGAGCTCTTACCATAATTTCAAATGCTATGCCACAAATCTCATACTATTGTATTTTTATAATATATGTTTGGACCATGCCAACGAATCCTAAAATTGGTTTCCCTTTCACATTTCCCTTTTATTTGGATGACCTTTTTCCTTTTTTTCTCATTTTCTCGAAGTTCAAAGCTGTACTTTGAATCAAAGTTATAAATATTTAGGTCTTAACACATACTTTAAATCATCCACACCATTAAAATGTTGTCCTTGAGACTAATTTAGTAAAAAGTTTAATTTTATTTAAATTATTTTAAATGTGATTTTTAAAAAAATTGAATATTAAATATTAATTTTGTTTAATCTGTTGGTTGAATATTTTGTCGATCAGCGTATTGATAAACAAAATAGGTTTGATCAGCCAAAGTAGGAAGATTAGTCATCTAAATGTGTAGGTTTACCACATCAGAAGGGGACTGATCTCTCCTCTCATCAAGGGGAGGTTCCATTATATATATATATATATATATATATATATATATATATATATATATATATATATATATATATATATATATATATATATATATACAGAAAATAATACTCAGGGGTAGGACAAACCATCCATCTCTCTTTTTTCAGAGATGATGCATGCAGATCAAAGGAAACACTCAAGGGAAATGACAGACAGTACTCCTCTTCTTTCAGAAGTACTATTCAACAAACCACAAGAATACTCCTCGTAGTAACAGCAAAATGTAGCAAAGGATGTAATAACCAGCAAATCGAGATGCAACACAAAGTCTCCACCTGAATTTCTCAAGAGTAAGATACGAAGGACAATGAGAGCACAAAGTCATCCCAAAGTCCTTTACACAGAAATGAAAAGAAAACACACTAAAGGAAATTATGGGGGCACAAAGTCTCTCCACACTTGACTCTTCAGGACACCTTCCTGACTGTTGTCACTAATTCTGCTTGTTGAATTAAAGGAACAAAAGATATATTAAGGAAAAAGACATAAGAATAGTTTCCCCAACAACAAAGATATCACAGCACAAAGTCTGAAAAATCACTTGCTTTCTTATTCCAATAACAAAATATGATCAACAAACTGAGCTCAAAGTCTCAAAAAATGCCTTTCAATTTGGGTAGAGTTTCATTCTGATTGTCAAAAAGAGATCTTTTACAATAGAAGAGAGTCCTTTATATAGCCATTTCAAGAAGGACTCGAGAACAGTAACACATCATGTTGCATTGGAATTTGTTAAGAGGACAGGCTGGAACTTAGGGGTGTTTTACCCATTTGATTTTATCAATGCAGGGAAACAAGTCACGCTTATTGAAAGTTTACAACTTTCAATGTCCACCTGGCGATTTGATCTTACTTTCATCGTTCCTCCTTTTTTGGTTATTTGAATTGGGTCCTAGATTCAATTCGATGCTCTGTTCCTTAGTCACTTTCTGCTGATCTTTAGCAATTGACGTGTGGCACATTCCACTGCTAAATAGGTGAAGACATGTGGCAACTTCCACGGGACTCTAAGAAATGTTTATTGATAGAGGCTTTGAAACTTATTAAAAACTTAGAATCGTGGGTGCAGACATTTGTCGCTCTCTGCGGATTTACAACTGAAAAGGTGGCAGCTTTCGCTTGCCTCTTGAGAATCCTACAGAGGATGACACGAGTCAGCTTTCATTGCATTTTAGAAACACTATAGAACTATGCGTAATTCATTTGGATTCATGCAGACAATGCCATTTGGCATGTTTTGTTTAACTTACAAAGGACACGTGGCGGCTTCCACAGCTCTTAGAAGCAAAGTGAAATAAGACTCGGAAGACGACATATCCTTTGAGAGCCCTGTGGAAGATGACACATGGCAGTCTCCACTGCGCTTTAGCGGCCTTTGAAAACACTTGGGACTTATTTTAGATTCACGTGGATGATAACATGTGGTGGTCTCTACTGTTCTCAAAAAATGCTTAAGATGAGCTTAGAAACTTGTTCAAAACTCGAACGCAGACACGTGTCGCTCTCCACGAAGTTATAAATGAATAGGTGGCAGTTTTCGCTTGTCTTTGGAGAGTCAGGCGAATGATGACACATGGTGCATTTTGCTTTCTTCAGCAGCTCACTGGGGGTCCACCACAGCCTTTATGAAAATAAGAAGCAGGAGGGAGAAATTATGGAGATTGACACTTGTCAGCTTCTGCCAAATTTTGCAAGGGACACGTGGCGCGGTCTGAATACAATTGTTAGTCACGCGGATGTAGACACTTGGTACATTCCACTTCATTTAGTCACTCCTCCCCGGGCCCACCATGGTCTTTGCTTGAAACAGTGAAGCTAAGGGAAGAGACTGCATATATTGACACTTGGAGGCTCCCAACAAGCTTCAAGAGGGACATGTCGCAATATCTGCCAATTCATAGAAACAAATTTTAGTAGGGCTCGACCGTCGACACTTGGAAGCATCCGCGGGATTCTGTCGGGATTTTGTCTTGGTCCGTTTGTTTGCCTTAATCACTTTTTGCCACGAGAATTCCCTTCGCAAGGGCACTTGTGTCTTTGACTCTTGGGGCACTCCTTTGAACTTTATCGCTTGAACTGACCAATTGAACCAAATTTGGTTTAATGGTTCAATGGTTCATTCCCTTGTTTTGGCTGAGTCTTTTTGATCTTCATTGAACCAAACGTGTTGAACCACTTGATTGAACCAAACGTTGAAACGCTCCATTGAACCAAGACGTTGAACCTCTTCGTTGAACCAAGATGTTGAACCAAAATGGTTCAAGCCTATGGTTCATTTGATTGAACTGAAACGATGAACTAACTATTGAACCAAAAGACACTGAACCAAAGGATGAACCAAATGAGTGAAACAAAGCGTTGAACCGCTTGATTGAACCCTCCTTTGAACCATTTGACATTGAACCAAAGGATGAACCAAACGTTGAACCTGATGCTGATGTTTGCCGATGGAGATTTTTGTTTGAACCAAGGCACTGAACCAATCCTGAAAATGACCAAGTGTTAGAAATTGATTCTTTTGGTTAAACTCGCCTGTAGAAGTCTTTGAACCTGTAGAATTGAATCTACCTGCAGAGTCTGTAGATTCAAGCCTGCAGAGTCCGTAGATTATTGAGAAGCTTGAAAAATGAGAAATTTGAATGCCCAAGACAATTTTTAAAAAGGGAAGAGACAATTTTGGTCTGTACGACCAAAATAGTTCAAATGTTGTCCTAAAAATAGCTGATATTTTTGGGAGACAACAGCTGGCTCCAGTTGGGGAACTTCTGTCAATTGCAAAAAAAATTGAAAGGAGTAGAAACCAAAATCTCCAATGTCTTCATGTGTACCATTGGGTTACAAAGTCATGTTACCCAGAAACGAAAGGCATCAAAAAAGGAAACAAACAAAATAAAACAAAATTAAAAATTGTATATATATACATATATACAGATGCAATGCTCTGACACTTCAAGAGTTGAAGTGTTTTAGATGCTGCCCATTGTGAGGCAGAGAAAAAAGTGTGCCATTTTGATATTTTAGTAGAAAGCTATTTTCACCAATGTGTTGATGAATTATAAATGGGCCTCTCCAAAGGGAGTCAAACTTTCCATGCATCCCCTTTGGTTCTCTCATTTTGTCCCACAGCAAGACTTGATCCCCAATCTGGAAATCACAATTTTTGGCCTTCTGATCAAAGAGTTTCTTTACCAAACTTTGATGAGCAGCAATTCTTTCCACCACCATGGTTATCTATTCCTCCAGCTCAGCCAGGCACATGATTCTTTTGTCGAGAGAACTTTAATATGTCTAATCTTCAATTGCCTTTGCCAATTTCAAGGCTAAAAATTCTAAGGTGATTGGTATCTCAACATTAATACCATAAAGAAGTTGAAAAGGAGACATACCAATTGCCCTCTTTGGTGTGATTCTGTCTACCCACAGAGCATCAACCAATGCTTTATGCCATGTTCTTTGATTGTCATCTGCTAACTTCTTGATAATAGTTACCAAAATTTTATTGTTGGATTCAGCTTGTCCATTCCCTTGTGGAAAATAATCAAAAGAGTGAGAGAGTATAATTCCATAATGAAAATAGAATTGTGTAATCTCTTGAGAGGTGAAACAAGCTGCATTATCAGTAACAATTTTGATTGGAACTCCAAACCTGGAAATGATATTCTCTTTGAAGAAGTTGCATACAACTTCTGAAGTAGCATGCTTAGTTGGGATTGCTTCTACCCACTTGGTGAAATAGTCAGTTACTGTAAGGACATAATCATGTCCAGCACTTGAAGATGGTTTTATAGTCCCAATAAAATCAAGTCCCCATTGCTGGAAAGGTTCTTTTATGATCACTGGCTTGAGAGGCATAGCAGCTAACTTGGGTCTTCCAACAAATTGCTAATAGAGTTCAAATTTTCTTACCCACTTATGTGCATCTTGGAAAAGATTTGGCTAGTAATACCTAGCTCGTAGAATTTTTTGAGCAGTCACAGGAGCAAAAAAAGTCCTCCACAGGCCAGATTGTGGAAAGATTTCAAAAGCTGTATTTTTTGCTCTTTGTCTACACAGCGAAGGAATACTCCATCTATGCTTCTCTTATACAAGCCGTTGTCTCAAAGGACAAAATTGGCAGCATTCAACTTGATAGTCCTCCTTTCTTTGTAAGACAAATGAGTAGGACATTCACCATAAGTAAGGAAATGAGTGATACCTGAATACCACTCATTGGTAGTGGAGACAAAAAGGACTGTTGGAGTCTCTTTCACTTTAGTTTCTTCACGTTGTGTGTCTTTTGGCTTATTGTCAGCAATTAATTAGCATAGGCCTTTACCCCTGACCAGCTTTGTCGGC
Source organism: Torreya grandis (assembly GCA_037957365.1). Taxonomy (NCBI): domain Eukaryota; kingdom Viridiplantae; phylum Streptophyta; class Pinopsida; order Cupressales; family Taxaceae; genus Torreya; species Torreya grandis. Next base: position 1,713,721 of record JARHVA010002674.1, read on the forward strand.
TTGATGTCTAGATCAAACTCTTGGATTTTTGAAATTCAATTACCTCTTTTCATGCCAAACTCCTGCTGAGTTAATATAGACTTGACTATAGTGTCAGGAACTAAGGCAGTAGTATGTGAATTCAAAATATAGAAGCAGAAATGTTTGATTGATTTCACCAATGCATAAGCATGCTTCTCTATATTTGAATACTTCATCTCATGAGTTTTGAGAGGGCAACTCATGAAAGAGATAGGAGATTCCATACCTTCCTTGTCCTGTTGAACAAGAATTACTGAAAGAGTGTGTTCAGATGCATAGTTGTATATGATGAAATCTTTGTTGTAATCTGGGCAAACCAAGGTAGGGGCATGAGCAATGGTGGTCTTGATATCTTGAAATGTTGATTTGCCTTCTTTAGTCCAGCTAAAGACGGTCTTCCCTTTCATCATATTCACAATATGTCTCATTTTCTTAGCAAATTTGAGAATGAATCTCTGTAACAAATTCACCTTTCCAAAGAAAGAATGAACAACATTCTTACTTGTAGGAAAATTAAGTTCTTGAATAGACTTGACTCTATCTGAGTCAATCTTTATGCCTTATTTGGACACAATGTGTCCAAGGAGTTTCCCCTCTATTACTCCAAAAATAGACTTTTTAGGATTTAAGGAAATACCATTCTAGCGGCAGCACTACAGGACTTGTTGTAAGTGGCGTACATGATCAGATCGATGCTTTGAAAAGATAGTCAAGTCGTCAAGGTATACCACTATGAATTTACCAATCTCATCTTTGAAAGCCAAATCCATAGCTCTCTGAAAGGTAGCACCAGCATTTATAAAACCAAAGGCATTCTTCTATATGCAAATGTACCCCAAGGTGTGGTGAATGCAGTCTTGTGTTGGTCTACTTCACCAACTTCAACTTGATTATATCCTGAGAAGCCATCCAGCATTGATAACATTTCTGCACCTGTCACTGTTTGAATCACTTGATCCATAATGGGCAAAGGATAATTATCTTTCAAAGATGCTTGATTCAAATTCCTGAAATCTACACAAATGCGAATTTCGCCATTCTTCTTCCTTATAGGCACTATGTTTGCAATCCATGTAGAATGATGGATTGGGAAGATGATTCTAGCATTTAACATCTTTTGTATCTCAGACAGAATAGTACCTAATATTTTCAGATTATACAGTCTAGATTTTTGCTTGTATGGCATTGAGTCAGCGTTGAGAGGAATGTTATGACAGATTTCATCTGGTCTGAGAGACTTCAAGTCTTCATAAGAATATGCTAAGACATCCATGTATTGACAGAGTAAAGAGGTGAACTTGAATCTCTCTTCAGGGGTGCAGCACTTACCAATATTGACCATCTTGGGATTTTCTTCAGTAGTCAGATTCACTTGATCAAATCCCTGAGAGAAACTCGAGTCTGTTTATTGTTGTTTGATGAATATATCATGTTTGTCAAATAGTTTTTCAAGAGAAACCAGGCCTTTGGTAATTTTTTTTCCTTTCAGCTGTAAGAATTATTCATTTATATCTAAGCTGGATTCAAACACAGATTCATTCTTCTGAGATTCACTAGCTTCAAAACATAGTTGTTCAAAATTATCTTTTCGTTCCAAGAAGGAAATGATTTGATGGTCATCATTGAATACTTGACAATGATCAGCATTTTCAGGAACACTTGGTTTATAGACCAGTTCAATGGTATACCTATCTTCTTTGAAATTTAAATGAGGAACTAAGAGAGTTCTTGAAACAGGAAGTGCATCAGCTCTGTCATTAGACTCTCTAGGTATGGCAAAAATGTTGAAAGCATCAAAGCTTTCAATTTGGTCCCAAACCAAGTTATGGTACTGGCGTAATCTTTCATTCTTGGTTTGGTATGAGTTCCTCACTTGACAAACCACTAATTCAGCATCCCCTTTGGCTTGAAGAAACTTGATGCCTTTTTCTTGAGCAGCCTTCATGCCAAGCAATAGAGATTCATATTCAATTGTATTGTTAATGTTTCTAAACTATAATTTGTAAGATGAAGGGCACATATCTCCTTGAGGAGATATCAAAACAATCCCAACTCCTGAACCGATAGAGGAACAGCTACCATCAAATTCTGAAGTCCATATCTCATCTGATATTGATTTTTCTTTAGACTTTTCTTCATCAGAGATGGAGGATCCTTCTTGGTCTGTACTACAGCCTACTATTTTTTTTTCTATTCTTGTTGAACTAATTTCTAAGTTGATACTTTCAGGTGTTTCATGCACTTCATTTGTAAATAGAAAATAGTTACCCATACCTGTGGATTCAAAAAGAATTTGAGCTTCAGGGGCTGATGTTTGGATGACCACATATTTTGCTTCCTTTTCAGGGAGCAACCTCTTCATTACACCTTGGACATGGATCCTTGCCTCAGATAGATCCATGCTTAGTTCTCCTCCCACATCCTTACAAAAATTTCATCTAAGCAAAAGGCCATAAGATGCTGGGACGTCAGCTACCAAGATAGTCATCTTGATTCTTTTGTCTGGAAAGGCTGCAAATGCAAATTGGGCATCTTTGATTTTCCCCAGCAATGGTACTTGCTTGTTCTCCATGGAGAAACATCTCCCAAATGTCTTGGTCAGTGTGAGACCAAGAGACTCAGCTACTTTAGTTGGCATGACATTATCAGATGTGCCTGAGTCTATAATACAGTTACTCAGCTTATGGCCATTAATTAATAGGGAAACATGGAAAGGTTCTATTTTTATAAGAGCAACTGGGGGAGTAATATTATTTGGAATAGGAATGTTATTTAGAGAATCAAGAGTTACCTTTTTAGCCTTTTATCCTACAAGGACGGTTTAGTTTTTGACATATTAGACCATCGTATCCAATTGATCAAGATTGGACTGCAAATATTCGAACTCAGACATTTGTATTTTGGTCTTTTTGACATGATCAATTATGTCAAATGGTTGAATTGAGCTGGGTACAGAGAAAGGTACTTCAACTTTTTGAGTTTTAAGAGGGATGGGAGGTGGACTGGTTTGCGAATTTAAAGTAGAATGGGAAGGCAAAATTGATGTATTTGTTTTTTGAGTGATTAGCAGATCCTTTGACTAAAAAGGCAGAGTGCTTCCACGCTTAGCAATCGTGACTACTAGCTACGGTTGCTCTTTTGTCTTCTCTTTATCATCCTGTTGGACTGATTGATTTTTGGACCCAATAAACACTCAATATGATCCATCAAAAGCTTCTCTTTTGCTTCTGGGTTCATCTTGGTAGTTCAAGAAACCAATGTGGGAGTCGCTAGTTGATTCTTCTTGATTGCCTTCAATGATATCAGTGTCATTTTCTTGATTCAATTCAAGTTGGAAAGAGAATTCTGCTTCTGCTTCAAGATATCCCATTGCGGAATTGGTTGGAGGAGCTTCCAGGGAAAGTTTCCCTTGTGGGGGAGGAAGGCGATTTTGTTTCCCTTGATTCCTGGCAGCATTGCCCTGATATGACTGATTTGGGAATGTCCTTCTATATGAAGGAGCAGAAGACATTCCTTGAGCCATTTGCTTTTTAAGAGCAAGCAACTCATTTTCTAATTTCTACACCATTGGATTTGTGGTGCCTGTAGATGCATATTCAAAAGACGATGAAGCTCTATTTCTATTTAGATCTCTTCTTATATTCCTTGCTAAGATGAGATCATCTTCTACCTCAGTGGCCAAAAGTTGAGCTGCAGCCAGATCTATTTGACTAGCACGTCTCAAGAGAAAACTTACTTCAGGTAGCTGAGAATTGATGAAAAAGCATTTGAGATTCTCAGCTATAGGTTGAGCAATTACAGGGATTCTATTTCTCAGTTTTTCAAATTTGGCTATGAAGTCTCTCATAGGCTCATGAGGCTCTTTCTTCATCTGTGTAAGTTGAGCCAGAAATGTATGTGCATCTTCTGCAAGTTTGAATCTAGCTTCAAACTTAGCTTTGAGAGTATTCTAATCAGTCACTGATCGAGCCTATAGATGATAAAACCAATTTGCAGCAGCACCTTGTAGTGTTTCCACAAAAAGCTTGACTGCTACATCTTCAAATTCTACTCCGATTACTCCACAACCTATGCTGAAACCTACGATGTGCTCATCAAGATGAAATTTTCCATCACCATAGAATTTGGGGAAGTTCTTCCTTGAACTGCATGGAAGCTCATGTAGAGGTGGAGTAAGATTGAGAGGACCAAAAGCATTACACCAGGGGCCTTGAACAACCATTTTAGGATTATGAAAATGAGGGATAACAAATCACAGAGGGGTAATTATAGGCAAAGCTTTATCAACAGCAGAAGTAGATACTTTGCCTGGCAATGGAGATCTGACTTTAGTAGGAGGAAAGCTCTTGTTTCGTTGGAGACAAGATGGTGAAGGAAATAGATCAAAATTACTTTATGTACCAACTCGAATACAGGGTCAATAATCCCTTTAGCCCTTTGGCTTTGTGTATACCTTGAATTTGCCAGATTGTGAAACAAAAATGGAAAAGAATTGACCTTGCTTCAGTTAAAGCTTGAGGCTTTAAACTGTGCATTTTTTCCCAGTTAGTGTGGAGGTGAATGGATAGATTATAAATCGATAATGGATATGAGATCCCTAGCGGTGTCACCAAAAACTGTTACGCGAGGCTGGGAGGAAAATTTTAACAATGGGAAAACACTGGAGCAGTTCGCTCTTCCTCAATAGAGTACAATGGATAGGTTATAACAATAATGGATAAGACAAGTAACGGAGTCGCCAGAATATGTAATGGATAAGGGTTATAATGATAATGGGTAAGACACATGTGATGTTTCAATCTGAAACTTGAGGTTCAAAATTGCACATAATTATGTATATCCCCAACAGAGTCGCCAAAAACTATTGGTTGAATATTTTGTCGATCAGCGTACTGATAAACAAAATAGGTCTGATCAGCCAAAGTAAGAAGATTAGTCATCCAAATGTGTAGGTTTACCACATCAGAAGGGGACTAATCTCTCCTCTCATCAAGGGGAGGTTCCCTATAGATAAGTTATATATATATAGAAAATAATACTCATGGGTAGGACAAACCATCCATCTCTCTTTTTTTAGAGATGATGCATGCGGATCAAAGGAAACACTCAAGGGAAATGACAGACATTACTCCTCTTCTTTCAAAAGTACTATTCAGCAAACCACAAAAATACTCCTGGTAGTAACAACAAAATGTAGCAAAGGATGTAATAACCAGCAAATCGAGATGCAACACAAAGTCTCCACCTAAATTGCTCAAGAGTAAGATACGAAAGACAATGAGGGCACAAAGTTGTCCCAAAGTCCTTTACATAGAAATGAAAAGAAAACACACTAAAGGAAATTATGGGGGCACAAAGTCTCTCCACACTTGACTCTTTAGGACACCTTCCTGACTGCTGTCACTAATTCTGCTTGTTGAATTAAAGGAACAAAAGATATATTAAGGAAAAAGACATAAGAACAGTTTCCCCAACAATAAAGATATCATAGCACAAAGTCTGAAAAATCACTTGCTTTCTTATTCCAATACCAAAATATGATCAACAAACTGAGCTCAAAGTCTCAGAAAATGCCTTTCAATTTGGGCAGAGTTTCGTTCTAATTGTCAAAAAGAGATATTTTACAATAGAAGAGAGTCCTTTATATAGCCATTTCAAGAAGGACTCAGGAATAGTAACACATCATGTTGCATTGGAATCTGTTAAGAGGACAGGCTGAAACTTAGGGGAATTTTACCCATTTGATTTTATCAATGCAAGGAAACAAGTCATGCTTATTGAAAGTTTGCAACTTTCAATGTCCACTTGGTGATCTAATCTTACTTTCATCGTTCCTCTTTTTTTGGTTATTTGAATCGGGTCCCAAATTCAATTTGATGCTATGTTCCTTAGTCACTTTCTGTTGATCTTTAGCAATTGATGCGTGGCACATTCCACTACTAAATAGGTGAAGACACATGCCAACTTCCGTGGGACTCTAAGAAATGTTTATTGATAGAGGCTTTGAAAATTATTAAAAACTTAGAATTTTGGGTGTAGACACTTGTCACTCTCCACAGATTTACAACGAAAAAGGTGGCAGCTTCCACTTGCCTCTTGAGAATCCTATGGAGGATGACACGTGTCAGCTTTCATTACATTTTAGAAACACTATAGAACTATGCGCAACTCATTTGGATTCATGCAGATGATGCCACTTGGCGTGTTCCATTTAACTTACAAAGGACACATGGCAGCTTTCGCAGCTCTTAAAAGCAAAGTGAAATGAGACTCAGAAAATGACATATCCTTTGAGAGCCCTGCGAAAGATGACACATGGCAGTCTCCACTGCACTTTAGTGGCCTTTGTAAACACTCAAGACTTATTTTAGATTCACATGGATGATAACACGTGGCAGTCTCTGCTATGCTCAAAAAATGCTTAGGATGAGCTTAAAAACTTGTTCGAAACTCAGACGCAGACATGTGTCACTCTCCGTCGAGTTATAAATGAATAGGTGGCAATTTTCGCTTGTCTTTGGAGAGTCAGGCAGATGATGACACATAGCGTGTTCCTCTTTCTTCAGTAGCTCATTGGGGGTCCACCACAGTCTTTATGAAAATAAGTAGGAGGGAGAAATTGCAGAGATTGACACTTGTCGGCTTCCACCAAATTTTTCAAGGGACACATGGCACAGTCTGAATACACTTGTTAGTCACGTGAATACAGACACTTAGTGCGTTCTGCTTCATTTAGTCACTCGTCATTAGGCCTACCATGGTCTTTGCTCGAAATAGTGAAGCTAAGGGAAGAGACTATGGATATTGACACTTGGAGGCTCCCAACAAGTTTCAAGAGGGACACGTGGCAATATCCGCCAATTCACAGAAACAAAGTTAAGTGGGGCTTAACCGTTGACACTTGGCAGCATCTGCAGGATTCTGTCAGGATTTTGTCTTGGTCCGTTTGTTTGCCTTGGTCACTTTTTGCCATAGGAATTCCCTTCGCAAGGGCACTTGTGTCTTTGACTCTTGGGGCACTCCTTTGAACTTTCTCGCTTGAACCGACCGATTGAACCAACTTTGGTTCAATGGTTCATTCCCTTGTTTTGGCTGAGTCTTTTTGATCTTCGTTGAACCAAACATGTTGAACCACTTGATTGAACCAAACGTTGAAACACTCCATTGAACCAAGATGTTGAACCTCTTCGTTGAACCAAGATGTTGAACCAAAATGGTTCAAGCCTATGGTTCATTTGATTGAACTGAAACGATGAACTAACTGTTGAACCAAAAGATGTTGAAGCAAAGGATGAACCAAATGAGTGAAACAAAGTGTTGAACCGCTTGATTGAACCCGCCTTTGAACCATTTGACGTTGAACCAAAGGATGAACCAACGTTGAACCTGCTGCTGATGTTTACCGATGGAGATTTTTGTTTGAACCAAAGCACTGAACCAATCCTGAAAATGACCAAGTGTTAGAAATTGATTCTTTTGGTTGAACCCGCCTGTAGAAGTCTTTGAACCTGTAGAATTGAATCTACCTGCAGAGTCCATAGATTCAAGCTTGCAAAGTCCATAGATTTCTGAGAAGCTTGAAAAATGAGAAATTTGAATGCCCAGGACAAATTTTAAAAAGGGAAGAGACAATTTTGGTCTGTAGGACCAAAATAGTTCAAATGTTATCCTAAAAATAGCTGATATTTTTGGGGGACAACATAATCGAAGTGTTTAGAAAGTAGAGTAACATCTTAAATATAATTTAAGATAAAACATGATTAAATATAAAATTTAAAAATAACATACATATAAATAATTTATAAATTTTATATTTAATTATATTTTATCATTTTTTATATATAATTTTTAAAATTTATATTTAATTATTAGATATTTTGTTTTGTACTAAAATGTTCAAGTTTGTTTTAATTTCATAAATTAAATTGTATTGTAAATATTTACATAAACTTCATCTTTTATTCGTTCAAACTATGTATAATTTATAATTTTTATATCTAAAAATATTTTTAAAAATGTTTATTTATTATTTTTCAATTTTTAATTATATAATTTATATAAATTAATTTTCAATTTTACAATTACTATTTTTTTTTGAAACTATATTTTAAAATATATTTTTTTAATCTTTATAATATATTAATTTATTACATCTATTGGTGTTCTTTTGATTACAATAAGAAAAAATATATATTTTTAATATAAATCAAAAGTAATAATTAATATTAAATTTAATAAAAAAATATTATTTGAAAACATTCATAAATATTAATTTTGAGGTACTTTTCTAATATTTTTCATATATATATATATATATATATATATATATATATATATATATATATATATATATATATATATGTTAATTAATAATATATGGCTCAATTTAATTGTATCATTATTTTGAGTTCAAAAAAATAGTTGGGTTCAAAATATATGGTTTTTTCAAAATTTGTTACAATAGGTTTCATTTTATCGACCATAATCGATTTAAGATGTCACTGAGATTTGAAATTGGGAGGGGTAGGAAATAGCCAAGCCACTTAACCAATTCACCTACATCTCATTACAATGTTTATCATTAATAGTTAACATCTCACAAACATTACTAATAATTATGGGGCTCAAGGGCTTGGACTAGTGGTGAGAAACAAGTAGTTTGTAACCACTAACCCAAGTTCCATTCCTATTGGAAAGGTAGGGGTGACACTTCTCCATGTGTATCAAATGAAACACACTCTAGATATTATGGATCCAAGCTCATTACCATATCCCACTTTGAAAAGGTGCTCCTCAATTAATCCAAACATCTAAATGATGTCAAACTCCTTTTGTCCCTAGATTGTGGTACAATGATTAAAATAGATACATTGATATAATGACAATCTAAATTCAAATCTTACTAGCTAATTAAGATTTAGATTGGTCTACTCCTTTTGTCTCTAAATTATGGTACAATGACTAAAATGCAGAGTTGTCCTTGAATTGTAGTGCAACAATTAAAATAGATGCATTGACATAATAATAATCTAGATTCAAATCAATTACAAACCCACCAACCCTTCACGATTCAATTATCATGTATCAAAAACAAATCACAAATATTGTTTTAGACCATGCCCTAACAATAGACGATATGGACTTCATTATTCGATGTTCCACCTATGGGCGGCTATAGGCTCGTTGGAAATGCATTCAAAACGAAACCACGTTGGCATGGGTAGAATTGACAATATGCATATCCACGGGAGGTGCCTTTTGACTCTCATTTTTTCCAGGTATGCCGAGTTAAGGCTGCCAACATTTTACAGGGCAGAAAAGGAATCTAAGTGGGTACTGGTACTCCTCGTTAGTTCAGATGAGATTTTATTTTATCTCTGCGGCAAGGGTAAACATAGCTAAACACAGTGAAGGGTCTAACAGAAGAAGATGATGTCCAAGGTATGCCAGCATCGTTTATTTTTATTAAATTTTCAATCAAGATTATGACATACATTCAATGTGCAGGAAATCGTGTTAAGTGAACCTTAACGGCGAAAACGGAAAGCTGAGGGTCATGAAGACTGTTGCAGGCATTCAAGGTAGAATGGCCAAAAATAAGATTAGAGTGAGTTTTTTTTGAGGAACTTTGGTGTTGACGATGTTTTTAGCACATGTTAATTGTGGAATTGGTGGGTTTATATTCGATATGGAATAAAAGTGGGGTTCTCTGTCCTTTGATATAGGTATTCTGATCTTTGGGGTTCTATATCTCTCGCTGTAAATAATTTGATAGCTGGTGAGATTTGAATCTAGATCACTCTGATACAAATCTATTCGCTTCAATCGTTACACACAATCCTGAAGGATAATTCTATGTCATCCCTTTAGTGAACACGATGTTAAAGATGGGGCTGTTTAACATTGTTTTTTGTATATGTGTTTTAAATGTTGAAATATCATTCAATCTGGGAGATTATTTTGAACAGTTAATTAAAGTTGGAATCAATTTTGTTTAAAAAATTCGAGAACTGTAGGAGTTTGTTTGGATTTATGACAGGCGTTGAATTTGTGTAAATTGATGAGGAGAAAATCACTGTTATAGGAGATGCAGATCCAGTTAGCCTTACCAACAAACTCATAAAAATTGGCCGGTCGACGGAATTGGTGAGCGTCGGGCCTGCCAAAAAGCCAAAAAAAAAAAAAAAACGCCCTGAGAAGAAATCTGATGAGAAAAGGGATGAAAAGAAGGATGAGAAGAAAGATGCTCCCAAGGAGGAGGAAAAGAAGGCTGAGCCACCAACGCCAATAACAGAACCAAATATAACGCAATCTCCAAGAAAATTGTGACCGTTGTAGAGTGTTTGCATTTGCCTGGAGTCAGGAGAATCCCAATGCTTTTTCTATCTCTTGAACAGAGACATGTAAGTGTCCTGAGTAGGCGGGGGATGGGGGGGGTTAATAAATTTTAGGGTTTAAGGATCCCGGAGATGACATGCAGGTTGCTATAATCATCGATTTCAACAACCATGTCTTCATATCATATGTCCTGTCTTCATCTATATTCAGTTTTTTATCAACGCTTCAAATACCTAAGTGAATGCAGACCCATCATGAATCTGAGGTTCATATTTGCCTCACAAATATTCATGGAACGGGCTGGTAACACAAATATTAATCAAACCCCATTGATTCCATCCAAGGGGAAAAGATTTGCTTTATCAACGCAGATCATCTTGATAGTAACTGCAAACAAATCGACCATATATGCAGACCGATCCTAGGCTTAATCATTTAACTCTCTGTGTCAAGTACTTAGAGGGATTTGTACTATGGGGGATGGATATAAGCAACCATCATCTTCACCAATTAGACTACAACCCTTTCGATATAAAACAAATTTAATTGTTAATAATATTAATCAAACCCCATTGATTCCATCCAAGGAGAAAAGATTTGCTTTATCAACGCAGATCATCTTGATAGTAAGTGCAAACAAATCGACCATATATGCAGACCGATCCTAGGCTTAGTCGTTTAACTCTCTGTGTCAAGTACCTAGAGGGATTTGTACTCTGGTGGATGGATATAAGAAACCACCATCCTCACCAATTAGACTACAACCCTTTTGATATAAAACAAATTTAATTGTTAATAAAATAATTTATCTTGTAAAGAATAGCAACTCATACTGATATAAATACCCATGAATCCATGATTTAATATCTTCCTTAAACTCATATCAATATATTCTTCAAGGTTATAATTTAGAGGGGTGGTTAGTCCCTATCAAGGGAGGAGATTATAGGGATCATTTTTCAATTACTTGTATAGCTCTTGGTCAATCAAAGAGCTTGAAATACATATCATAATAATATTATAAAGTTTTTACTGAGTGTAACTAGTAGTGGTGTTTGCATTTGACTGCCACGCTAGATGTTGACCCCTCTACTAGGCCCCATCCCATTCTCCATCCCTGCACCACCTCCGTTGGCCTTAACCAATGTTGTTTGGCTTAACCATTGTCATTTCCCTTGAACATGATTGTTAAGGCATTGGCCCCACTAACACTCCAGCCGAAAATGAAATAGTTGTTCATGGCCCTTTACTTCTCATTATTTCAAGTCACGCGTGTATTAGCAAGACCCCCCATCCTCACCTAGCGTTAATGGAATTGGTTTACAAGCTCCCTCACTAGGTAAGTTTGAAATGCCCAGAAATGTTTGGAAATTTTAGTTATTCAAATGCCAAGTATATTTGGAATTTTGACACTATAAAGGGTTTTGAATGTTTGGAATTTTGATACATTCATATGTGTTCATTCTTCCTCTTGAATGCATTGGTGGGGCGGGGGCAACGCCTTAACAATCATGTGGTTGGGGTTAATGCCATTGAATGAATAACACATTCAATAAATTATATGTAGCATCCAAGGATGGGGAAATGGGGAAGGGCAGGTTCTACAGAACTCATAAAGCAACACAAGGTTTGAAAATAATGAAATCTAAATTTTGCTTTTGCATTGTTAAATAACATTCTTTGTGACTACATCAGTGGGGTTGGGAATGGTCATGGCTAATGCCACAATAGTAGTTAGGTAAACGCTAGTTGACAAGGGAGAACATCTAGCCCTAGCAAATTAATTATGCATTGAATGAACGACTATACCCTAACTAATCATTAGTTCATTCAAGTATGCAATAATATACTTGACATAAAACAACCTATGCCCTAACTAATCATGAATTACTTCAAGTAGTCAACAATACATATTCATTAGTACTATGTTTCTCTCTATGTGTTATGTTTCTCTTAACTTAGTACTTAGTATTGGTCTTTCTTGTGGCATTAGTTTGTTTGTGCTTTGTACCTTTTTATTCTAGCTTTATACTATAAAGGAATTTGAATGTTTATAAATTTGGCCCATGTTGTGTACATACAGTAAAGTATACTTATAATTATCATCAGCATGAGCTCAATAATAGAAGATACATGCATTTATCTTACACATAATAGGTTAAGATCCTAAAATCACTCTCAAATAAGCATACCATTAGGGGTTGAAGTAGTTATCAATGCAGTCAATGCCTTGTTGTAGGAGGTAGAGTATAGGATTTTGATTTCTATTGGAAGTAGTAACTAATATTGAATGAATAATGTGTTCAATGAATTTTATGTAGCATATCCTAATTACACAAACATGAAAAATAAATTATGCGATCAATGAATACATATGCCCTCACTAATCATTAATTTCTTCAAATAAGCAACAATATAGTTAACATAATACTCCTTAGTTCTTTGATCATAATTGTCCTAATATGAAGGATGGGCTTGCAAAGAACTTATGTTCATTTTTATTGATAACTCAATCAAGCTAATAATAGAAGGCTCATAGAAAACCATTGACTTTATTGTTGACTACTTGAACCCCCTAATGGTGTGCCTATTTGAGAATAATTTTAGGATCTTACCATATTTTGTGTTTAAATATGCATCTATCTTTCGTGACTCAGCTAATTCCCTTAAATGGTGATATAAATGGATGTTTCTAATGTTTGATTTCTTGTTGATAATGGAAAGACTCACATAGGTGGTGGATATCTTAGTACTATGTTCCTCTTTATGTGCTATGTTTCTCTTAAGTTAGTACTCGATATTGGTATTTCTTGTGGGGTTTCAAAACACTTATCAAGTTAATAATAGGAGGATCATGGAAACCAATTGACTGTATTTTTTATTGCTTCAACCTAAGGGTATGCTTATTTGGGAATGATTTTATGCTCAAGGGTTGGATATTCAATAATACAAACAATGATTATGCATTGAATGAATGATTATGCCCTAACTAATTATTAATTCTTTCAAGTAGTCAACATAATACTCTTTAGTTCTTCAGTGATAATCTTGCTAATATGAAAGATTGGCATGTATAACTATTTATTATGGGATTGTAAAACACTTTTTTGTGTTAATTTTTCTTCATAAATCAATCAACTTAATAATAGAAGCTTCATGGAATTAAACATTGACTGTATTGTTAACTATTTGAACCCCTTGATGGTATACCTATTTGAGAATGATTTTAGAATTTTACCCTATTCTATGTTTAAACATGCATCTATCTTTTGTGACTCAGCTACTAAGTATTAAGTTAAGAGAAACATAACATAGAGAGAAACATAACATAGTACTAGTATATCCATTATCCACTAAGAAGATATCCACCATCTATGTCACTCTAAAATTTAATTTGTTATTATTGATTGAAAGAGTATAGGAGTGTGAGTTATATTTGAAGTAGTCATTAACATTGAATGAATTAATCATTCAATGAGTTATATGTAGCATATCCTAATTACACAAACATGCAAAATAAATTATGCATTTAATGAATGTTTATGCCCTCACTAATCATTAATTCCTTCAAGCAGGTAACAATACAATCACATAATACTCCTTAGTTCTTCAGTTATAATTATTCTAATATGAAGGGTGGTCTTACAAAATACTTATGTTTCTTTTTATTGATAACTCAATCAAACTAACAATAGAAGGCTCATGAAAAACCATTGACTGTATTGCTGACTACTTGAACCCCTTGATGATATGTTTATTTGAGAATGATTTTAAGATATTACCTCAAACGTGCATCTATCTTTTATGACTCGGCTATTTCTCTTAAATGGTGATATGAGTGGATGTTTCTAATGTTTAATTTACTATTGATAATAGAAAGACTCACATAGGTGGTGGATATCTTAGTACTATGTTTCTCTCTATGTGTTATGTTTCTCTTAACTTAGTATTGGGTATTGGTCTTTCTTGTGGGGTTGTAAAACACTTGGTGCTCCTTTTTATTCATAAATATATCACATTACTAATAGAAATATCTTGGAAACCCATTGGTTGTATTGTTGATTGCTTTAGTCAATTAACGTTTTAGGGGTAGTGTTGGAGTTTTTTGTGACTAGTGTTTACCTAGAACATATAAGTATAGAGTTTACATTTCTTTATATGTTGCATATCTAAAATTGATTATGTGTTTAATTCATATCCATTCACTCAATTATATGTATCATATCATAATTACACAAACTATTCAATAAAATAATCATTAATTTTTTCAAGAAGGCAACAATATAGTTAACATAAAACAAACTTAAATGTATTACACAAGCTAAACCAATATGATCTTATGAGATTAGTGATGACCTCCATCTACCTACATAAAAGAAAGGAACCATTGAACCATCAGTCTAAATAATGGTATGCCGCTGTCCATCTTATTACAATTTGTATAATGCCCTACATCTTACTTGTTTGTATCTATATAATACCCTTTACATTTTATGGTCTAATGTATAATAGTAACACCCTTTCACTTGTCTTGCTATGATAATGGGATGTCTATTGGTGCATTGGTTCCTTTTCTTTATGTAGCAGGATTGATCATTTTAGTTTTTATGTAAAGGTTAGTAGTATCCCTGATGATTAAGATAATACTTAGTATTGATAGTGACAGATAGTAGACCATTATATAAATTGATTGTTCATTGGTTCCTTTCCATTATGTAACAAGATTGACAATAGTGTGAATAGACCAAAAATAGACCATTATATAGATTGATGGTTCATTACTTTCTTTCATTGATGTAGCATTATGGACAACAATGTGAATAGAACATGGGTCAAAATTCCAAATATTCAAATTATTTTATAGTATAAAGCTAGAATACAAAGGTATAGAGTTCAAATTATTTTATATTAGCATATCCGAAAATAATATACAAAATGTAAAGATTATTATTATTATTATTATTATTATTATTATTATTATTATTATTATTATTATTATTATTATTATTATTATTATTATATTCTTTTTTAAGAAAAACATGAATACTTGATTTGTGTATACCATTACAAAGAATGTAAAGGCTGTGAGTTTTCCCTTACCTCCAAGAAAGTCGATAAATGATCTTGCATATTTGATGATGTGGCTATATAAAATTACAGTGTGACTGTATACTGAGAGAAATTTCTTAAATGAGGAAAAATTTCTTAATTGTTATCTTATGGAAGGAGCAGAGGTGTCTCTATCATGATCACTTTCTTATTGTTATTCTGCTTTATAATAATGCATTTATATGAGCACATGCACACTTAACCTTTGAATATGAATGTAAAATACTATGCCACACATTAGGGTTCATGAACCCCCATTACATTTCATTATGATCCATACACACATGGCACTTGTAGATGGTAATGAAGTTGTGAACTTGAACCTTGGTAGATGGTAGACAAAGTAATTAATAGGGATGTAGAATTCAACTACAAACATGATCATCCATGTTGAATTTTTAATGCTCATAGATTATTTAGGATCGATCAATTATTAAATCCTCCATTATGAGTGTAACCAGACAATATGTTTAGCATCGAATATCACACTGGTAGTTGACCTCCACATCCCCCTCTAGATACTTTATCTATCGATAGAATTAGGGTCATGAGATTTGAAAATGATGATTTAATATTCTATTTTTCATCACTTACATTAGCTTATTATCCCTTCATCGATGGGCCCCACTTATTAATTCCTTGATTCTGAGCTCACATCGAATGTACCAACTAGTTATACTCAAAATTGAGGATGTAAGAAGTGAGGCCCATCATTTGAGGGATAACAAGTCAATGGAATGGATGAAGAGGGAAGGGATTCAGAGTATATAGCACTCACATGTAGGTCAACTATCATTGTGACCTCCACATGCCTATTGGATGCTTTGAGGGTAGAAGGAGTATCTAACAAGCACATGGAGGTCAACTATCAGCCTGACTTCCACATACCTATTGGATACTCTGAGGGTAGATGGAGTATCTAACAAGCACGTAGAGGTTAACTATTAGTTTAACCTTGACATTATTTGTAGATACTTTAAGGGTGGATAAATTATCCAGTAGGCACATGGATTTAAATTATTTGTGTGACCTCCACGTGCCTGTTGGATACTCTAAGGGTCCCTCCCTCGTGTTTATTTTTTTGGCCTATTATCTCTATGATGATGGGCCCCAATTTTTACATCCTTAATTGTGAGAATAACCATGAGGCACATTCAAAGCTTAAGATAAAATGCGTTGGGTCAAAGTGATGGAGAAATGGGATGTGACTAGCCATGGGTCAACATCTATCATGGAATTTCATGTCAAACGTGAGGGCCTTATCTAGCTAGTGTGTTCACATTTATAGCTTACATGTACATGGGTATTACCAAATCGGTGAATTTCTAATGCTCATAATTGAGCTAACATCCATAAAAAACACATTAAATTTTAACTTGTTACTTGCATTTGGCATGGACTTCCATGCTAGACGTTGATCCCCAGCTAGTCACATCCCACTTCTCCATCACTTTGCCCTAGTATATTTTGGCCTAAGCATTGAACATACCTATTGGTTATGATAATAACTGGAGGATAGAGTGCCTTAAATAGTAGTAGAATTTGTATTTTTGGCTGACATATCTATGAGTCCCACCAAATTGATCAAAGTCCAACACTTACATCGTGGCTAACATTCATTAACAACATGTTAAGAAAAATGATAGTGATTAAGGCAAACGATAGTGATTAATCCAAACATTAGGGGTGAAGGATAATTAAATGTAATAATATACCATATGGTTACACTTAAATCAAGGATGTAATAAGTAGGGCCCATCATTGGAAAGTTAATGGTACAATGGAATGGAAAGAGGGGGGAGGGTACATGGAGTCTCCAGCTTACACGTGAAGGTTAACTATGAGCATGAACTCCATGTTCATGCTAGATACTCCAAGGGTAGATGAAGTATCTAACAAGAACATGGAGGTAAACAATCAATGTGACCTCCATGTGCATTTTGGATACTCTAAGGATATATGAAGTATCTAATAGGCACATGAAGGTCAACTATCAACATGACCTCCACATGTCTACTAGATACTCTGAGGGTCATTTCCCTTCATCTATTCTATTGGCTCGTTATCCCTTTGATAATTGGCCCCATTTCTTAAATCTTTGATTACCTGCAACCCTTTACCCTATTCCATTTCTCTTTTTCCATTACCCTATTCCTTTTCAACCTATGCATGAGCTCATGTGCCATAAGTATGCACTACATCCATAGGAGCATCCCAGAGGAGTCATTTTATATAATGGTTGGTTACTTACAATGAATTGGATTATCTGCATTGTTGAATCTTTAATCCCATTTTACATAATATTGATTTAGCATTTAAGAAGGTCACAACCTTAACATTTGTGGATAGGGAAGCAATGAAATGCATAACATGCTTTTTAAAGTAATACATTCACCGTGGACAACATTTTATTTTTTTAAACTTGTATTTTATTGTATTTAAATTTTTATAATTTATCATGTTCAACATTTTATATTTTTGCACTAACATTGATAGACAATTTTAATTTAATTATTATTATTTTTTTAACAACCAAGCTAATTATGTTGTGTACTGATGTCATGTTTTGGGATCATTTGATGTAATCTATAATGGCATCCATGGTGGTGGTGGAGGTAATAGTGTGATATTTCAATTTTTTCCATTTTACCATCATAATGTACTTTTAACCCTATTTTTTTTCTATCATACAGAATATTTTCTTCTTGTTTGGATACAATGATTGAAAAAGTATGATATCTTGATTATTTACCTCATAATTTCCTAGTTTGTGTAAGGACGAGTAAATAATATTGTTAATCACTAGATATAAATGTCATCACTCCCTCTCAGTTGGATTTTCATGCCTTGCTTCTCTATCCATGGTAGATGAAATGAAGAAGAACACTATAGCTCCAAGTAGGTTTTATTTTACTAGATATTTTAATTAATTAATCATAATATAAAATGTTCACACAATAGGGTTCCAAATCCTTCAATATATAAATTGGGCATATAATACACTGCTCTAATATTATATCTATAAAATGGTGTGTATTTTATCTTATCAGTGGATTTTGTTACTATTCATGACCTAAAGCATGGTTGTGATCCTTTCAAGAGCTTTCACTCATTGGTAACAGAATTGTCTCTAATAAATTTACATGACACAACTGAATGAGGAACAAAGAATTTGCATAGTTTTGGATAATCACGTAATGAAGTAGAAGAGATGCAAACCCAAATAATTAAAGGCATGTTGGCTGAACTAAATGACATGGATTTGGTAATATGAAAACATTGTTTGGTTTTAGGTTGATTTATTTAATTATTTAAGAGATTATAAGTTGTATGGAATTCTAATCATTTATCATTTATTATTTGAACTTGGATACAGACAACCCTTGGTAGTTTGAAACCAATGCAAGATGTTAATGTTGCCAAACCTGGACCTCAGTCTCCCCTAGTTAAAAATGTTAGTACCCTGAATTGATTGTATTCAAATTTTAACCATTTTATTTTTGTAATAAATCATGATTTCAAATTATAACTGGTTCAACCTTATAATACATAATGTGGAGCATGACGAGCATGCCCAACCTAGGAGAAGCTTCCCTATGTTCCTCCAATAACATCAATGAAAAAGGGAATAATTGGGGAAAGTGGTAAGTTTTTATTAATTTGTTATATTTAAATGTCCATGTTATTTTGTTCAATTATAAGTTATCATTATAACTAGTGTATTACTTTTGTAGCACAATAATGGTAGGGAGGATAAATGCATTGCTCCCATTCATAAGAAGAGCAAAATAATTGAATAGATGAAATCATGCTCTAGAACCTCCTTCCATGCACATGGACAAACTCCTCCCATAGAGAAGGTAATATGGGAGAATGGAATATGTGGGGTTTGAGAGATTATAAAATTGGTATAAAACTTGATATTAATCATCATTTTTTTAATTTTACCTACAAAGAAACCTATTATTATCTCTGAGGAAGAAACAAAATCACCTGTTTCATCAGAGGATGAAGATGATCTAGATTAAAATGTTGAAAATGATTCCCATGATACAAGGGTAATTCCTCTTTCATGTTCTTCCACTTTTAATCCACATGTATATATTATTG
Source organism: Torreya grandis (assembly GCA_037957365.1). Taxonomy (NCBI): domain Eukaryota; kingdom Viridiplantae; phylum Streptophyta; class Pinopsida; order Cupressales; family Taxaceae; genus Torreya; species Torreya grandis. The sequence continues at coordinate 1,733,299 of JARHVA010002674.1, forward strand.
TATACCTATTTGAGATTTCTAATGATTTCACTTCTTTTTTAGGTAAACAATGGTAGTGAATAGGGGTTCATACCTATTTTGATGGAGGTTGATGAATTTGCAATTTTTGGGCTACCAAATGATTCAATACAAAATGATTATGACATGGAAAATAATTCCTTGATACAAGGGTAATTCTTCTTTCACATTCTTCCATTTTCAATTTGCACATATATCTTATTGTATACCTATTTTAGATTTTTAACTATTTCACTTATTTTTTAGGTAAACAATGGTAGTGACGAGGGGTTCACACCTATTTCATTTAAGGTCGACGAATTTTCAAATTTTGAGTTGTCAAATGATTCATTGGCAACCTCTCCACATGCACACAGGGCTAGTCAGAAAGAGAAGGTAATATTCTTAGATTTGGGATTGTTTTTTATAAGTCATATGAAAAGCGATTGTGATATTGTTTTATTACTTTTATCTGCATAGGAAATTATTACCTTCCCTCATAGGAAGTGCAAAAGAATGGAACAAATGACCTCTGCAACCTCTTTACATGGATTTGGCCATAGATAAAAAGATAAGGTAATATGTTAGGATTTGCACATATTTATTTAATTCATATAAAAACATGATTCTAATATTTTTTATTGATTTTACCCACATAGGCACCTGGTATCCTCCGTCAAAAGAAGTGAAAAAGAATGAAAAACAAGAAACCTTCTAAGGACAAGGTTGAATGTGGGAAATTATGAGTTGTTTAAAGTGTTAAGAAGCAAGATTGTGATCTTTTTTGTGTGTTTTACTTCCATAGGAACATGTTATCATATACAAGTAAGTAAGGGACTCATATGCTTCATTTGAGAATGAATATGATGTCAAATTTTAGTTTCCATAGGATTTCCATAGTGATATGTCACTTTCTCTACATTATATAAGGGTAATTGTCCCACATTTTTATATTTTCAGCAAATGCATATCCTATGTTTCTAAAATTGGAGATGATTTTTTAATTTGAACCTTTTGATGTGTGTAGATTATCTGAGTATGAGAAGAATGTTTAAATTATTATTTATGATTTTGGATACATGGACCAATTCTATTTTCTTGCATTGTATGAAGGTGGGAAGAAATTCTGGTCAAAAGCATTGTTCAATTCACACTATGCTAAAATACACATGTTACCTCCCATTATGGATTGTCAAGCACCAAGGAATTCAATCAAGAGAAGACAATGGAGGTATGTGGAATGGAATTTTCAGCAACAACTATATGATATGCGTAAACACAGGAAAGTTGCTCTAAAAAAAATCTTTATGACTATGATGATTTGAACCCTGAAGGGTTGCATCCATAGAAGAAGATCTCAAGATATACAATACTAAAGAAAATAAAGAAAAAAGGAGGAGGGAGATTATAAGGAAGAGGTAACTTGTGAAATTAAGTGATGGGTAAGTGCACAAAGTTTGGGGACAAAAGGGGGCCTACCCATGGACATGATTTTCCTGAAATTTCAGAAATATAAACTTTTGTAGATAATTTGAGATATCTACACTCCAAATTTGAAGATGGTGTAGGAACTTGAAATGTATAATTTTGAGTTTAGTTTCCAAAACATTATTTTTTTTAGAAATGGTTAAGTATAACTAGGTCAAGCATCTAAAATTTGAATAAGAACTCATGTTTTTTTAATAAAATACAGTAGATAGACAGTCATGCGGTGCACCATTTTTTAAGAAACATTTAATATTGTTTGAAACCCTTTGGTGAACATTTATATAATATGTTCTAGTTGGTGAAAAATTATATATAGATCCTAAAAATTGATAAAAAATAGATATCCACCCATGCGGCGTGCCTAACTAATAAAAAAAAATGAAAACCAATTTTTTTTTTTTTAATGTGTGTAGAATTAGGCCTAGTTTGTGACATAAATTTTTTTCAATTGGATTAATGCAAAATAAATTACATGAACATGTACATGCATTTATTTTTTCAGTATGTAGTGGCTTCAAAAAGGTATAGTTAAAAATCAACATAGTTTGAAACCTTAAATTAGTCCAAAAATTATAAAATCATATTTTTGGAAAGCGGAGAGCATGCTTGTCATGGTGGTATTAAGTTTTTGAATTTTATCATTGAGGTTTGTGGTGTATTTGGTGATCAAAGTTTAATTTTATTATTTTTATCAATACTCTTGGACTTGGTTATAGATTGACAGGTCCAAGCCTTTGGCTTGGGAATCCAAGCCATTCCCAAGCCAAAAGGCTTGGTGATTGAATTCAAATTCAAATAGCTCAATTGCCTTAATAACATGATCATGTTAATAATACGATCTCATTATTAACCATGATAGTAATGTGATCATGTTAGTTAATAACATGATGATGTTATATCTTCATAACACCCAAAAATGCAAATTTGCTCTTGAGCTCAAATTTTATATATGTTCTTATATGTTATTGAGCTCCCTAATAGTGGTGTTCTTTCATGTGATACAGGAAAGGTCCCTAACCTTGGATAGTGAATTAAGTTGTCATGGTATCACATAAGACTTCAAACATTTTACAAGCATTTTAATATGTTAACTTGACTACTTATAATTATTTGGTTTTAAGGTTTAACTCATTATACATTTTATAATATAAATGATCTTATCACGAGATGTCATAAAATGCATTTTTTAAACCTATGGCCAAAACTTAGCCTTTGGAGTACCAATCTAGTTGTGCATCTAAAGTAAATTGGGGCTATTTTAAGCCCCTTCAACCTAATTTCATGACTATAAAATGTGATTTGGGGGTTGACTAGATTTAATTTCATTGGCTTGATTAAATCAAAGAAACCTTATTTATTTACATGCAATTTTCACATGTAAAGAATGTGGTTTTGAGCTTAATAAATTTGAATTCATTAGCTAATCTATCAAAATGTCAATTACTTGAATTGCAAAGGTAATTAGGGTAAAAATGAGCAACATGAACCTATTTTAAATTGTATATGATGTGATTTGGAGTGAAATTAACGCTAATGTCATCTCATATATAATTAACTGGAGATTTTATTCATTTAATATAGGAGGAATTTGAGACCAATTTGAACCCCTTCAAGAGCAAGATATGATTTGGGGAAAAATTAAGTTTGATTATATCATGAATTGATCCAATTAGTTAATTTATGAAATTAGGGGCACGATTTCGGCAAAATTGAGCCCCTAAACCAAATTTATGGCTCAATTTATTGTATAATGTATGTAACATGTATGGCTTAACTAACCCTACTTTTATCATAAATGCAAACATGAAGACCATTTTCATAAATAGGTGAACAAGTAGCTCAAATTTTCTTTGATTACATTAGTGATTGGACCATATATCTGATATCTTAAACCCTAAACATTGTACCATTTATCTTAAACCCTAAACCCTATACCATTTACCTTAAACCCTAAGCCATAATCCCTAAACCACAAACTCTTTAAATCATAGACCCTAAACCCTAAACCAATCAATTTATCCCCTATTATCATCCTTTATATAGTAAGAATTATGTTCATAGTGATCAACTTAGTCAAAATTGCACCACTCATTACCACAATTAACTTAATTGGCTCAATCTGTGATAAGGTGGGGGTTAATTGAGCTCAAATCACACTCTTTATTCATAGATATACATTCAAGGAGATCAAATTTTCCCCATTTTCCTTCATGATTGTACGTTATACACTCTAAAACCTATACCCTAATCCATAATCCCTAAAGTTCCTAATCCCTAAACTCTAACCCATAAATATAAACTCTTTAAATCTTGAACCAATCATTTTAGCCTAAATTAACATCATTTAGACTAAGAATTAAGTTCACAGAGCTTAGTTTGGCCTAAATGACATGATTGATTGCCCCATTTAACTAATTCACTCAATATACACGATTCCATGGGGTATAATTACAACCCAAAACCATTCTATAGTCAAAAATATGTCTAAGTGATTCAAATTATCCTCAATTATCTTTTTAATTGGACCTTGTGTACCCTAAACCCTAAACCTAAATAGGTATTAAACCCAAAGCCCCAAACCATAAACCCTATACCCTATATTTTAAACCCTAAACTAATTGATTTATCACTAATTAATATCATTTAGAGTAATAATTAAGTATATATATTACTTAATTAGGCCCAAATCACATTACTCATTGTCCCAACTGACTAATTGGATTAATTTGTGATGATTTGGGGGTAATTGAGCCCAAAAACACAATGGACCCTATGTACACCGTAAAGCATATATACATTAAAACCTAATCCCTAAACCATAAACCCTAAACACTATAGCCTAAATTATAAACCATAGACTTTCCCTATTTACCAATCGATTTAGCCCCAATTAGCATCCTTTGTAATAATAATTAGGTTCACATGGAATAGAGTGATTATACCTTATATAAACCCTTAAACCTAAACCCTATGCCCTAATCCCTAGTCCTTAAACCCTAAAACATAAATTGTAATCCCTAATCCCTAAACCCTATGCACTAATGCCCTAATCCCTAATTATGGTCAAAATGAGCCATATGAACCTATTTTAAATCATATATGATGTGATTTGGAGTGAAATTAACCCTATTATCATGTCATATATAGTTAACCAAAGAGTTGATTGATTTAATCAAGGAGGCATTTTAGGCCAATCTGAACCCCTTCAAGAACAAGATATGATTTGAGGAAAAATTAAGTTTGATTTTGTCATGAATTGATCCAATTAGTCAATTTGTGTAATTAAGGGCATGATTTTATAAAAATTGAGACCCTAAACCAAATTTATGGCTTAATCAATTATATAATGTATGCAATATGTATGGCTTAATTGAACCCCCTTTTTTTAGAAATGTAAACATGAAGGCAATTATCACAAATAGGTGAATAAACAACTCAAATTTTCTTCATTTACCTTAGAAATTTGACCCTATATCTTATACCTTAAATCCTAAACCCTATACCATTTACCTTAAACCATAAACCTTAAATTCCAAATCCTTTGAATTGTAGACCCTAAACCAATCAATTTAGCCCCAATTAACATCTTTGATAGTAAGAATTAGGTTCACAGGTATCAACTTGGTCAAAATAATGCCACTCATCATCATAATTGGCTTAATTGGCTCAATTTGTGATGATGTGGGGGTTAATTGAGCCCAAAATCACATTATTTACTCACAAATCTAGGTTAAAGGAGTTTAAATTTGCCCAAATTACCTCCATGATTGTACCTTATATACCCTAAAGCCTAATCCCTAATCTCTAATCCATAATTTCCTAATATTTAAACTCTAAACCATAAATATAAACTCTTTAAACCCTAAACTAATCATTTTAGCCCAAATTAACATCATTTAGACTAAGAATTAAGTTTACAGGGCTTAGTTTGGCCTAAATCACATGGCCGATTGCCCTATTTGACTAATTCACTCAATATGCACAATGAAATGGATTATAATGACAACCAAAAAACACATTATATAGTCACAAATAGGTCTAAGTGATTAAAATTATCCTCAATTATCTTTGTGATTGACCTTGTGTACCCTAAACCCTAAACCTTATAGGTTTTAAACCCCAATCCATAAACCATAAACCTTATGTATCCTATATTGTAAACCATAAAACAATAAATTTATCACTAATTAACATCATTTAGAGTAATAATTAGGTATATACATTACTTAATTTGGCCCAAATCGCATCACTCATTGTCCCAATTGACTAATTGGCTCAATCTATGGAAATGTGGGGGCTAATTAAGCCCAAAAACATAGTGGACCCTATGTACACCCTAAACCATATATACATTAAAACCTAAGCCCTAAACCATAAACCCTAAATGCTATACCCTAAATTATAAACCCTAAACTTTACCTATTTACTAATCGATTTAGCCCAAATTAACATTATTTTTAGTAAGAATTAGGCTCACCTATCATAAAATGATTAGACCTTATATACACCCTTAAACTTAAACCATATGCCCTAATACCTAATCCCTAAAACCTAAAACATAAATTATAATCCCTATTCCCTAATGTGTCCTATGCCTTAATGCCCTAATCCCTAATACCTAAACCCTATGCACTGATGCACTAATCCCTAATCCCTAATCTATATTAAGTATAATGTGATCACTTATTAAATAATGTGATCGTTTTATTCTCAATATAGAAAAAACTCACTTCTAAATGTCTAAGTTTAACCTAAATCAAGTATTAAGAATAATGTGATTGTGTTATTGCATAACGTGATCACATTATTCTTAATATAAATAAAACTCACTTTTCAACATCTATTTTTAACCCAAATTAAGAATTTTATCCCCACAAACATTCTCTACATACTTCTATGGGACCTATGACTTGTGTACTTTTCACCCCAGTTTTGAAAAAATGTCAATTGTCATTGATGGGTGACGGATCATGTTTGAGGAAGAGGAAGATTTTTAAGAAAAAAACACCAGAGTAATTAGAAGAGTTAAGAGAGAAACACAATATACAAATACAAAAACTTCATGGTAGACAAGGTACAAACCTTAATCTTCATGAACCAAATGCTCTAGATAATTATCTAATTGATAATAATGAATTAAACATTGATGAAATTGACCATAATGAATTGAATAATGATGATATTGAAATAATGAAATAAATAAAATGAAATTGACAATAATTAATTAGATAAGATTGGGATTTTACATTCAAAGTTACAAGTTTTTGATTTTGTTGATGATGAGTCTATGTATGATGCTTCACCCCCCATGAATGAATCAAATTTGATAGAAACAAATAATAATAAAATTAACAATCAATAAAATTTTATGGAAACATGCAATGAAGAAATAAACAATGAAAAAAAAGCCATCCCACCTCTGAACAATGAAAGGTAATAACAATTTTGAAACACCCTCTCAACAAATTCCACCATTAACAACACCTCAAAAAATTATGCATAGAAAATACAAGTAATTAATTGAAGTCAATGAAAATATTTTAGAACCAATGCATAACAAAATGTTTGATCATCATTCAAGAAGATTGGCTTAACAAATTGGGATAGTTTCTTTCATAATTTAGATTATGATAGTCAAAGATGTCAGTTATTTATTTCATTGATAAAATTTATTAAGATGAGACCTATAATGTACTCATTAGGACTAAGAACATCTAACATGGATGATGAAAATAATGAAATTGTTGAAAATATACATGATGCATATCATATTGTAGGCCTAAAATCACACACCCAAGATTGTAATGTTGCCCAACATATACTTACAACTTGTGTAGTAAGTGGGAAAATAGGGAAAAACAAATGCTTTGAAAAATAATCCAAACACTTAATATAAACTAAAAAACATTAATGAAAGCAATTGAAATATGTGAAAGGATAATGAACCTAATACCAATGAACTCTGGGCATTCTCTGGTAAACTTTCACAAAAGGACAAGGCTATAGCCAATGCCCTCAAAGAGTTACTTGCTCAATTTCAAAAAGACAATATAATAGTTTTTCCCAATGCAAGAGATGTAGTGAAAATAAGAGTTGGTTCTCATAACCATGAACCACATATGAAACATTTCTTAAATATGACTCAAACACAATTGTACTCTAATTTTTTTCAAAAACATTCACATATTGTTATTTTTCAAAGATATTTTGAGATGGATAAACATTTTTATGTAAAAATAAATCACTCATGCACCACTTATTATTGTAGGCAACATGTTAAATTTTTAATGCATTATGATGTTTTTCACCATATTCATTTTACTTTACATACTAACAATATTTTTCAAGAGTGTGGCATTAAATTTTCACCAAAATCAACCAGAGAATTTATTCTAACTATTTTTTGCAAAAGACCAGATGGACAATTATTTTATAATAACAAATAATGTTTAGATGGAAATTATAGTATTTGTGGTGGATTGCCAAAATTAAAAAGTTTTATCCACGAGGAGAGTACAAGTACAATTAGAGAAGAATTAGTTGGTTTAAGAAAATATAAATCAATGACTTATCAAGTAAAATATGAAAAATAATCTAAAAGGTGTGAGCTTGTTATAAGAAAGACAATTTTTTTTGAATTTTTGGTCAAATTTAGGGAGAAAATTGCTTATGAATATGCAAGGCACACACGCAGGACTAGATGGTTGGATAATAATTTAAAGATAAGGATACATTCTCACTTGGTTTTATTATTTCAGTAGTTGACTTTGCTAAAAATTACACATTTAAACCCCAAACTGAAGTTCAATCATAATATTAAAATTCATCACAAGTTTCCATCTTTGTGCATATAACATTCATGTATGCACTTGATAATATAGATCAATAATGAAAAATATTAAGAGAGTATCATTTCTATATCAATGATGATTGATCACATCGTTTAGAGTATATGTAGAGTTATTTTTAGATGTTCTAGTAACATTTCCACCTTGATCTGGAGCTCCCTAATCCAATCCAGTCTCATAACAGGGAAATTTATACCAACCCTGATGATACTACCATATCTGAAGAGCCTTACCCTTCCCCTAATTCTCATAAGATGAAAGGGGTTTCCTTTTCTCTATCTAATGATGAGACTACCATGGTGACCATTACCCACACTCATATCTCTAAAAGTAGTGTGAAGAGCAAGAAGAGGAAAATTAGGGAGGTGAAAGAGGAAACTGTGTGGGATGTTATGGGGACCCATAAAAATCTTAGTAATACTCATATGGGACCTAACAGTAAAATTAATCTATCTTCCAAGGATAAAAAGGAGGGATTGTCCTCTAGGGTTAGGAGGTTAGGGAGGATTGCTGGAAAACCTGCACCGAAAGCTAAACTTATTGATTATTTGGAGAGTGCTTCTAAAGAATCCACCCAGGGGGATGAGGCCAAGGTTATTGAAGTCCAAGATATTTCTAAAGATGTAGAGGGTAAGAATGGGAACAAATAGACTGATGTTTTTGGTGGTGTTGTTGGTGATTCTAAGGATAATGTTGATGAAGGGAGAAGGATGTTTGTGGAGGAAGCTACTGATGAGATGGAGGAAGGTGTTGATTATAGGAATGACATTTCTACCCTGAGGGATCATGTGAAGAAACTAGAACACTCAATTTACACTATGCTCAAGCGTAATGTGTTACTTAATCTTTCTATGTTGCAAGATCTTGAGACTACAGTTGTGGAGGACAAAGATGAGAATTTCAAAAAGTTAGATGAATTTACTAAATCTATGGCTAAAAATGGGAGAATCTTTCTCCTTAGTTCTAGTTTATTTTATGTTGTTTATTCTCTACTTCTTCATACATACTGTCTTGAGTCTAGTTATGTTGTCTGTGTTATTTATGATGGTTAAGTGGGCTATGCTATAACTATTTTGAGGCTCTTTTGTGTTGATGCCTCTAGGGTTTCTTTTTGCTATTTTTTAAGAGTTTGGACCCTTATTTTAGCTACCTTATATAATCAAAAACATTTGAGTTAGAGGAACATTTCATTCAATTAACATTAAATTTGGTCAAACAATTGCATATCATAATTCAAAAATGCACAGATGTTTTATTAGTTAAGCAGGATGCATGTTACCACTAATGTATAACACATTTGGAGTTTTATCAAGGCTGAGCATGGAAAAGGGGAACATAAAAGTTTTGTAGCATGTGTAAATAGAGATGCCATAAGGGAGGAGTTAAAATTTGAAGATGGTGTTGATTTGATATATGCAAAAATTATGGTTAAATCATGTATTGAAAACATGTGTGGTGCTCAACCAAATTCTATTGTTCATAGACATTTCTTGTTAATGGAGGAAGAAAACTTGGAAAAGTATGAGTATTGTATGACTATAATGGGTTAAAGTGAGCTCCACTCGTTTCTTATCTCAAATTCAAGTTCTTGGAGTATTCATATGAGACACTTGGCATATTTTTATTCTACATGTGTGGACTCTGTTTGGAATGAGTGTGAGTCATAAGAGTGGGTGGATGATTGGAGTTATACACCACTAATTCCAATCAACACATATCAGGTTCTAAAAATATTACAACTTACAAATATGACATTATCAGATGACTTTGACCATGTATATAATCTAGTATAGCCAGGTAGAATATTTTTCATTATGTACAATTTATTCTTATGATCTATCTTCATAGAGTCAATAAAAATGGGTTTTTACGAGACAAGGCATCTTTTTTAGTTATTTTAATTAAGGAAAATGAAGAGGTTATTGATTTCTATTTGTGTCATTATGTAGAGAGAAATAAAAAAATTGACTTCACCAATTATATATGGATAAAACATTGACTATCCCACTGGGTCAATGGTAGTCACTGGAACTTGGTTTCAATGATATCCTATAAAAAAAAACTATATCAATGGTTGTTTAAAAAATTTTAAACACATAATAAGATAATACACTATTCAAATTTTATTCTTGCAATAAATATTCAATTAAAAATAATATCATGGGAGGCCATTTAATAGGAAACTATGGAAAGTTTGGTAGTCAGAAAATGAAGCTATTCTCGATACCATCAAGGTTAGAGATATTCTTAGTGGTTCGTTGGATTGAAATTCGTACGTATGTTGACTTTTCAAATGTAGATGTAATCAATTTTACCAAATGTTTTTAATTTCTAGGTGGTACATATGAATTTATTTTCTATTTACTTATTAACATTTTTTTGTGAGTTAGTGGTGCCAGATAAGCTTCCACCTTCACGTGGTTAAACTTAAAATAAATAGTTTCATATTCTTAATGCTAAAATAAGATTGCTTAAATTTCTTAGCATTTATCCTTGAAATGAGGTTGACTTGAATGAAGGAAGGCATGGAAGGAAAATCATGGCTATTTGAAGTGTTTGATGTGGTCAAATGCCTTCATGAGTTAACCTATATTTGGGGATGGTGGTCACCTCGATTTCATTTTGATCTTAAATCATCATGTCCTTGCATTAAATCCTTCACTTATTATTCAACTAACTTGTTTTCAACTCCCATGAAGTAGTTCCATTATTATAGGTTAGTTAGAAAGGCCATCAATGTTTCTTTGACTCCATCAAATGGCTGTTTGCTTACTCAAGGCATAGGGGTAGCATGTTTGACATTATTTAAATCCTATTTCCTAGGATATCATGGTATAAATATCTCCCCATTCAAATGTATTCCTTCTTACCTACATGTAACTAATTGTCAACTCTCAAGTTGCCACTATCTCATTGCATTTACTAGCATCTTCATGATATTGCATGATTTTTAATGTAAGATCCCCACTTATGGTCATTCCTCCACATTAATAATTTAAATTAAGTGTAGGCATATTATGAAGTTTTATTACATTTCAAAATATAATGAAAAACCTTAAATTAGAGACCTCTTTCCTTGGAGAGGCAAACTAGCTCCTCTTGATTATAGGCTACACCAATCCACCTCATTAGTGTAGCCAAGGTGGATAGTATATAGATCAATATTCTATTGATTATTTACCTTCACGTGGTTGGTACTGTCAGTAAAGAATTCCATATTCTTCAAGCTAAGAGAAACTAACTTTGTAAGTACTTAGTACTTCTGTACTCTTGAATGGTAGTAAAAATGCACTTTTAGGTGGATTTGAATATGTTGGTGGTGTGATCACATGTAATTTTCCTATCTATATGTGATCAAAGATTTATATTATCAATTGGAGGTCTTGAAGATATAAATGATAGTTAGAGCTCAAGAATTTGCCTATTTAATGCCAAAAAGTTGTATTTTTGGACCCATCACTGTAACTTGTCTAATGGATTAATCTGAAAGGTTCCACTTGAGTGATCTAGGGTGAGATTATAAGTATTAAATATTTAAGGGATGAATTTTATATTTCATTAAAATTACTTACAGGTTTCTTTCTATGCATATTTGAACTTAGGTTAAAAAATTGCATTTTTCTTGTATTAAGAAGGGCATTCTTGAGGCCAAAATGGGTGGTGAGTTTGTCGATCAGGCCTGATGGGAGGAAAAGAAACTATTAATAGATATTATCCACCCCTAAAACATGTTTTTAGTTCCATTTTTTAGTCAGGAATCATTAGAATCAGAGTTCTACAACAACAACTTAAACTTTGACAACATTTATTATTAGTGTTTCTATACTCTTGAATGGTAGTGAAAATGCACTTTTAGGTGGATTTGGCATTTTGGTAGTTTGATCATGTGTAATTTTATTGTATATACATGATATAAGTGATATATTCTCAAGTGGAGGTCTTGGAGGCAAAAATGGCAGTTGGAGCTCAAGAAGTTGCCTATTCAATGCCAAAAAATTACATTTCTACACCCATCATTATGACTTATCCAACATACTTTTATAAAATTTTACACCTAATTTATTTAGGTTGTGATTATAGGGATTAAATATGAAGGGGAAGGATCTAATGCTTCATGGAAATGACATATAGGTTTTATTTAACATGTGTTTCAACTTAGGCTAAAAAATTGCATTTTTCTTATATTGGGAAGGGTGTTCTTGAGGCCAAAATGGGTGGTGGGTTTATCGATCAAGTCCAATGGGAGGATAATAACTTGGTATTATACATTATTCACCTCCATAAATGTGTTTTTAGTGTATTTTTATTCAAGAAGCATCAAAACTAGAGTTCTGTAACCACAACTTAAACTTTGACAACATTTATTATCAGTGTTTTTGCACTCCTAAATAGTAGTGAAAATGAACTTATGAGTGGATTTGAACATCATGGTGGTGTGATCACATGTAATTTTACTATATTAATTTTATATAAGTGATATATTCTCTAGCATAGGTACCAGAGGTAGAAATGATAGTTGGAGTTCAAGAAGTTGCCTATTCAATGCCAAAAAGTTGCATTTTTGGACCCGTCACTACAACTTGTCCAACGGATTGCTCTTGAAGCTTCCATATGAGTTATATGGGGTTATATTAGAGGGATTAAATATTTATTATAAGGATATTATTCTTTTAAAAAATGACTTACAGGATTCATTTTATGCATTATTGAACTTAGGCTAAAAATTGCATTTTTTTGTATTGGGAAGGGCATTCTTGAGGCTGGAATGGGTGGTGGGTTTGTCAGTCGGGCTTGATGGGAGGATAAAAACCTGGTAATATAAATTATTTTCCCCCAAAAAATGTTCTAATTTCCATTATTTGGTTAGTAATAATCATAAGTATTTTGCAACCATAACTTAAACTATGACAAAATTTATTGTCAACGTTTCTACACTCCTAAATGATAGTGCAAATGCACTTTCAAGTAGATTAGAATATTTTGATAGTGTGATCACATGTAATTTTTCTATTTATATGTGATCAAATCAATATATTCTAAATTAGAGGTCTCAGAGGTAGAAGTGGCAATTATAGCTCAAGAAGTTGCCTATTCAATGCCAAAAAGTTATATTTTTAGACCCGTCACTGCAACTTATCCAATGGATTGCTCTCAAAGGTTTCACCTGTGTTCTTTAGGATGAAATTAGAGGGATTAAATAGGTGTGGGACGTAAATAAAAATTCATATAAATGACTTACATGTTTTTTTTATGCATTATTGAACATAGGCTAAAAAATTGCATTTTTCTTTTATTAGGGAGGGTGTTCTTGAGGCCAGAATGGTTGGTGGGTTTGTCGATCAGGATTGATGGGATGATAAGAACCTAGTCCTAGGAATTATATTCCTATACTAAACATGTTTGTATGTCCATTTTTATTTCAAAATAATATCTTTGCATATTGACACTTAACTTGGAACTAATATTTTCTATTTGCACTTATTGTTAATCTTTGTATGGTTGAATGAAAATTAATTATTTTTTTCAAATGATGAAAGGAATCTATGGGTAGTAGATTCAATTTTATAGATGAAAGTATATATAAATTTTTTGAATTCCAACAAATCAATCAAACTCTTTCCATAAGATTGTATTAAATTGTATCTCCATGATTGTTATTCCTCAAAACAATCTTTACTTGAGGGTGAAATCACCCCTCTTTCTACCTACAACCACTCAATCCTCAAAACAATTTTCTATATTATTGTTCCATACATACCTCTTTAATAAACCTCCTAACTACTCTAATGACTCATACTACTTCCCCCTACTCTCCTAAACCACACACCCCCATGTAATTCTCTCTCTCCCTTTTCTCACCCACTTTTGCATGAAAGGTATTTTAAGTGTTCAAGGTGATTTGGAGGGTAGAATAGGTTTGTGATATTGTCAAATATAAATTGTCAAGGATAAATTTTAGGAGGCCTAGTACCCTTAAGGGATAGGCCTATAAATCAATAAAACTATTAATGGGCATTGACTTGGGTTTAAAGACCTCAATGGATAGAATTTGAGAATGAAAGTTCAATGTCTTAGAGACCTATAGTTGGTTGATTTATTTTAAGTTTTGATACCTAAATAAATAATTGAGTTTTCATAATACCTATCCAAAATGTCTTAAATAATAATTATTCAAAGTAAGGAGAGCATATCTGAGAGATTGGTGACAAGTTAAGAACAACCCTAATGAGTAATTGAATAGTTTAAAAGGACAATGTTTGAGAGTGGAATTTGAATCAATTTGAGAATAAGAGTGGATAATTGAGGTTGTAATTATTCATTATCTTATATCATATGAATAGGAATCTCATATCCTTTTTAAATATAAAAGAGAAAACTATGTATTAGGTGGTATTAGGAGATGATAAAGGTTTTTGGCCAAAGATGGATCATTGTCTCATGGGTGAGTATTCTATTTCAAGTCAGTAAGGTTTTATTTTATTAGACTAAATAGATTATATTCAAGGTTAGGTAGAAGTTCATATTAAAAGTTTAACAAAGATAAAGTTATAAAGAGGAATAAGTAAGTAGACCATGTACATGGTCACCAAAAGGAGTTGAGTGCAAAAGGGGTATTGATAGAGATTACTCGAGAGGTGAGGTAAAATATAAATGAAAAACAATCATACAATTCATACAAGTAGTATGTCTAGTTTCAATAAAATATAGCCAAAAAGGCATTAGATCCAATGAAGGTGAAAGATCAGGTTTACAGGTATATGTATCAGAGTGATAAATTTGTAAGGATTTCTGAATGATTTTATTTCTTTGCATTATATAAGCATGAAAATGATTGAGTATGGGCCTTAAGTGAAATAAAATTGTGATAAAGATCAATTGAAAAGTTTTAAATGGGTGATGAAAAATTTAAAACATAAAAGAGTGTCATTTGTTATTTCTACTACACACAATCAAATTAAAACTTCAATTTAAAAAAATATGGGAGATCAAAGATTTATATCATTGAAAATAACCATTTTTAATCCACATTTGTTTACAACATTAATTATTAAATCTAATAGACTTTAGCTGATAACCCTTCATAGCAATAGAGAATGACTATTTTAGATAATATGGACTTATCGACAATCTAAATTTTCAAAACTATCAGAAATAAATTGGACTATATCAAGATTAAATTGGATTGTATCGAAATTAAGTTAGATTTATTAAAAATAAATCACATCTATCTAATGTATTTATGATAAGCCCAAATTATTTAAAATGATCATGAATAATTAGTATTTTAAAACTATAATAAATGAATTAGACTTCATAAAAAATTACTTGGACTTATTACAAATAAATCACATCTATATTATATATTTGTAATAAGTCCAAATTATGCAGCCATTCAAATTGGTTCATAGACCATGCATTTATAGATAATAAGACTTGGCAGTTTATTTTTAAGGAAAAATAATTCATACATCAATCAAGTCCTTGAGGGATATGTGATTTAAAACACTTGGGATGATTGAGATTCCACATGTCATCAATTGATTAGATCATGAACTATCTATTTAATCTAATTTGGGTGATGTCCTCATGACCATCAAAGTTTATCGCATATTTGTATACATGACATGTTTTAATCATGGGTGTTTCATTATTATATTATTAATATAATCACCCACATAATCAAGTTACTAAGATTGTGATGCATGTTACAATCTTAGGTGCTTACATTATTTAGGGCTTTTGTTTGGATTGGTCATTCTTATGCACAATCGAGTCACTGAGATTGTGCCACGTGGCACAATTTTGGGTGCTTTTATAAAGTGTAATTTGAAAAACTAAAAATTAAAATAACATTTATTGATACACAAATATCAAAGAACAAATCTTGATGTCCAAGTGGGACATTCTAAGGTGTAAACCCTGAAGACCTTTTTGCATACATAAAAATGTCAAAGTGTAAATTATCAGATGTCAAAATTATGAAGACCATTTTCCTAATACCATTTTTAAGGATGCAAACTGTGAAGTTGAATTTGAAAAACCAAAAATATGAAGAGGTTTTTGTGATTCATAAAATGTGATCTGGCTATTTGGAATACATAAAAGCCAAAAACCATTTTGAATCACAAAAATATGAAGTAGACATTCCAACAATGAAATGCTATTTAATATATGAACATTTACTAAAATATTGAAGTGTCATAGTAGAAAATATAAAACTCAAATGCCAAAGTCTATTTTCCAAGACCCAAAATACAAAGTGTGACTAGAAATAAATATAAATAAATATAATAATAAAACATTATACATTCTTAAAAAATGGACTAAATTTTGAAAAAAATATTCATATTTCTCATTCCAAAATTAAGGAAACACTATTTCAAATGTCCTAATCCTTTTATCACTATTTTTTTTAGTGCCTAGTGGGATGATGCATTCAAATATTTTGTTATAATGCATTTCAAAAAATTAGTGAAAATAAGTGTATGACCTTTCCAATTTTTATTTGGTTTTCAAGCATAGATGACACTATATATGAGTATGGATGGTAAAGATGTGTTAGTTGGGTTTGGTTTCTATTTCTTATCCAATCAGCCTGAATAAATTTCTACTTCTTCTGGATCTTTTTTCTCTAGATGAACTAGGTTAAACCAAGCTACATTAACCCTTCATTCTATATCCCCATTTATTTGTAGTATCTCAATATTGCTTTTAGCTCTAGCAACCCATACTCTATAGACCACTCCTGTAGAATCATCAGGTCTGACAAATAACATATCTTTGATTTGCACATCTTGAGCTAGATTAAATACAATTTTTGTTCTTTTACTTCTTGGACCAACATAAGTATCTATAGATGCCACTCCAAAATCAAGGGTCCTATTACGAATAATTTTATGCAGATCTCTATGCAGGGGTATGTCATGATGAGTTCTAAGCCAAAAATCTCTTGTTCACTCAACTTCAGAAGGGAACATATCTTCTTTCATTATGTCATGGATGTTTTGGAAGTAATATGCTATATCTTTCCACTTACTATTTCAGTCAAATGAAATTTATTGAATTTTTGTACTTACTTATTCAAGTTATAATTAATTTATTTTTCACTCTTTTTTCTACTTCTATTTGAGTCTTTTGCAACAATGTAATCTTGAGACATTTCTCTATTTTTCAAGTCTTTGAAATATATTTTTGTTGGATTACCTTCTGGAACATTTGGCTCACCATTTTATTTTGTTTCCGATAATGTAATTAAGGGGAGAAAGTTCTCTCTTATAGAGTTTTTAAAATGCATAATGGGCTTACCTTGCTCCATACGTAAAAGAAAGTATTGAACTTTTGTCAAACCTCATATTTTGTTTCTTCCCTTTAGTTGATAACTAATAACATACTCTTTGAAATCCAATACCTCTTCAATCAAATATGGTATGAAGTTTCTTGTATTTTCACACATCCTATAAGTGTCCATCATCTCTGCCACACTCCATACATCTTTCCTCTTTATAAATTCAGATAGGTTTCTAAATGTGTCATCGATGTCCTCATGGGTATGTCCTATAGGGAGAAATATAACTTCAACATTGAGGAAAACACTTTTGTATACAAGGAGAGATAATTATTGAAACACATAATTGTATAAAAAAACATAATTTTATGAATTTGTAAATGTAATATTAGTTGCATATAAGATTCAACATTTTTTAAATATAATTATGGATGGAATTACCTATTATTATTGTCCCCACAATAGTTGTCTAGTATAAGGTATAGCCTAGAAAGAAGTTTATTGAAGGCACCAATTGATTGTGCTTCTTCTCTATATTTCTTGTATATAAGGTAGCAGTTGTTAAATAAAAGTGCATCATACAATGGATATTTTGAGATCTAGGTTTATATAATAAAGATCCATAAGTATCTGGAATTATTCTTTCCATATCCCTAAAGCACTTGTTCAATGAGGTGATAGTAAGTTTAGACCCTCTAAGAATGTATGGTAAAAAAATTTCCATATCCATTTGCACCATGACCATGTGTTATAACCCCTACCATTGATAACTCTAATATTATGTCGATAACTACTTTGATTTTTGTCACTATCCTCGACACAAATGTTTTTTGACATTCCACCTTGTCATGAATGACACTAAGGCATTAGTCAAGGTATTGCTCTAACATTCCTTTATGTGTGTAATACATTTATCTTGCAAAAAGTATTTGATTTGAGTGAATCATGAATTCTTGATCAATACACTCTTCTTGATCTCTAGAGAGAGACCTAGAGCATTTCTATTGAGTTAAAAAGATGCATGTTTTGCACCTAGAGAAGTCATCAGACATGGCAATGATCACATCATGAAAATTAGTTCTCCATATGTTATTGAATTTTGGCTAGAATTTTGGCTCATATTCAATATTTGCTAATTGTGCATTTATGTGGCACCTCATAAATTCTTGAGTGAAAGATGTTAGAAGATGTTTAACATTTTATTTTAAGTCATCTATATCTACCTAGTATGTTAGTCATGGAGAAACATCTAAAAAACCATCCACCAATTGGTCCAACAAATCTTTAGCTACCATTGTCTTCTTTTATGGATTTTGTTGAAATCTCCCTACATGGAATGCATTTTATTCTCCATTTTTGTGACAATTTTGATTGTTAAAAAATCTACTTCTCTTCAATCTATATATTTTAAGCCAAGCTTACAAATAGATCTCTATACCTTAAAAATCAATGCTAGTTTTGTTTTTATTTTTCTTATAAAAACTGGAAGAAAGGGCATCCAAGACCCATTGCCTCCTATCTATTATGGTAGAATCAATCAACTTCATCTTTGTATATTTTAGAATATAAAATGACAATCCTGACTGAAAACATTTTTTAGTGCAACATTTATCCAGATACCTTGTTGAAAACTCACTATCTATGTTTTCATAAAACTCCACTTGGCTGAGTGAAATATTTGGCTGATTTTGTTTGGCCTGAGTATTTGTAGGCATGAGTTAATTTTTTGGATGCCTTTACACTAGGAATTTTAGGCAAAGAGTGACTTCATTATCTAATACATCCCAAATGTTTCCAATTTTTTTCTCCTTTGGTGTCATGTATAGTAAATTGATTTCTCCACAAGTCTCAGTGTCCACTATTTTGTTGGAAGGCCATCTAACAATAGATGTTTCAGTTACCTCTATACTGTAAGTTTCACAATGTTTTATAGCTTGCCTTATGTAAATTCTCAATTCATTTTGTAACATTGAGACATGAATGTAACCAAAAATCTCCCTTGGTTGTGCAAATTCAACATAGCCAAAATCAATTTTTTCATCATTTGTAAGAGCTGTACATTTGTGCAACAAATGTACCCTTTTCCCAAGATTTATTTTTAGGCTTTGAAATTTGGTAGGATCATCAATATGTCAAAAAAATAAATCTAAGCAAGGGTTTTCTTGTTGTAATGGTTTTATATGCATAAATTAATTCATATTATTTTGTCTTTGTTCCATGTCATTGTCTATAGAAAACTTGTCTATAATGTGTTGCATCATTCTTGTGCTCCATATAGTAAAACTATCAACTACATCCCCCAAATTATCCATAAAAGTTGTGTGAAATGAAAGTGATAGAGTCAAATCAAAAGCTTTAGTCACATCAACACTAACACATTCAATAGGTATTTCCTCATGATGGCATGTGGAAGTGAGATTTATGGGTTTCAGAGATTCAGCATCTAGACCTGCCACTTTATGTATTCTTCCTTCACCAAAAACCTTACCATTATTTATGAGAGAAACATATTCTCCACATTGTAAATCCATTGATGTATGAGTTTTCAACCTAGACATTTCAAAATACATGAGAAGAGTTGTTAATTAGGTTATTTATAAAATCAATCCAATTTATACCTATATGTAGGAGATAAAGCTATATTTATACCAGAATATAAGCATGGAGATATGTTAAAACCTAAAAATGTTAAAAAGGTAATGTATAACATTTTTTTACCGACATGGTTTATGTCAATCCAAAAAAAATAGCTTTAAATATCATATACTATATACTTAATTTCTTGTTTCATCCTACTTTGAAGGTATCTCCTAGGAGATACATTTCAAACATGCATCAAAGTGGAATAGCCACATAGAGAAAAATAGCTAATTAAGTCAATATTCAACCATGTATTTTATTAAAATACAAAATGATAATGAGCATTAGGGGTTTTGAGCAAAATTATGGAAAATGATTAGCTTCTTATGTTTTGGGATCCTATATTTGATTTGAACCTTTGTTGTGGACCCAAAATTTTAAAGGTATCTCTTAGGATATACCTTGAAGGGCATTTAAATACATTCAAGGGTACCTATGACATTAATCTTAAGACTCCATTTTTTAATAGTTAAGGACAAGTGGCATGCACTAGTGAACTCATGACATTTCAACACTCAAAAAAAAATTTAAGTTCACTAAGAGAGCAACTCTTTGTTATTATGCCAAGTGTCTCCATCCCATGGACTTATCTTTGTCAAGGAGATTGTTGTAAACATTTTGTCTAAAACAATTCCTTAATAGAATTAGGTCTTCAAAATTTTTACTCAACAAAATTTGGTTTGTAGACATTTTATTAGAAACAAATCCCTCAATAGAATTCATTTGCCTTATGAACATATCCTTTAATATTTTTGAAATGATCACTTGCTCTTTAGGACTTTTGTCCTAAATCCCTTTACCTGACCAACCTACCCTTTGGCCTTTTTGTTATAGGCATGTTAGCCTAACAAAATTACCCTTCACTCTTTTTGAATTTCCCTTTGGCTTTTTGAAATGATCCTTTACTTTTTGAAATGTACCCTTATGGACTTTTGTCCTAGACCATTCTACCCAATGAAGTAGACCATTCGAGCATTTTTTGTCATAAATTAAACCCTTCAGACCTTTCTGAACGTACCCTTTAGGATAATAGGCATGGCCCTTTACCCTTTGGAATTTTACAATTACCCTTTGGCCTCTTTGTAAATACCCTTCAAGATTTTTGACATCTCCCCTTTACCCTTCAGGACTTTTATCCTAGGGCCTTTGCCGTCTGGGACTTATCCTTCAGGGCATTGTCCTAACCCATTATCTTATGAAGTAGACCCTTTGGGACTTTTATCATGGGCACATTGACCTATGAAGTATATCCTTTGGATTGTTTCCTGATGAAAATGAGGATAATTACCTCAGACATTTTGCCCAAAATAATTTTCCCAAAGATATTGCCAAATAGTTGGATTTTTGTTGTAGGTATTTTGTAAAAGATTAGTCCCCAACATAAAATCAAATACCTTTATGCAAGTTTGAAATGTATCTCTTAGGAGATACCTTCAAGGTATCTTTAAAGGTATCTTTTAAGGAGAAATGGGGACCCACTTTTTTAGAATATGGTCTTATTATGATCCCCTCTTCTATATGCTTATGCAAAATCTTGGAAAATACTGACTATTAGCCTCTTATACCTTTGGAAATATGGTATTGGTATTATGTTTTCATAAGACCAACTCTTTTGTTCTATCGGGTTTATATTTTTAAGCTTATACTTTGGGACTTATGCAATTTGTCTTTTTGGGTTTAATGTTATAGGTATTTTGTCCAGTGCCTTTGTTAAATTTATTTCTTTCATAATTTATCTTTACAAAAAAAAATTAGTTGAATTATCTTTGTCAATGAGATAATTTCAGACATTTTGTGTGAAATAATTTCCTAATGGAATTGGGTCTTTGATATTTTTGCCCAACATAATTTAGTCTACAAACATTTTGTCTGAAATGAATCCCTCGATAAAATTCCTTTGCCTTATGAACATACCCTTTGGCCTTTCTAAAATTTTCACTTACCCTTCAGGAATTTTATCTCAGATCCCTTTACCTGACTAACCTACCTTTTGACCTTTTTGTTGTAGCAATGTTGGCCTAACAAAATTTCCCTTCACCCTTTTTGAATTGCCCTATAGATTTTTGAAATGGCCCTTTCCTTGAAAAAATGTACTCTTTGGAACTTTTTTCCCAAATCATTCTACCCTATGAAGTAGACCCTTCGGGCATTTTTTGCCACAAAGTAGACCTTTCAAGCCTTTTTGGACTTACCCTTTAGGATAATGGGCATGACACTTCACCCTCCATAACCTACCCTTTATCATTTTAAAAGTGCCCTTCGGCCTTTTTGAAAAGACCCTTTGATATTTTTATCATCACCACTTTACCCTTTAGGACTTTTATCTCAAGCCCTTTACCCTCTAGGACTCATCCTTCAGGACATTGTCTTGGGCCATTATCCGATGAAGTAGACCCTTTAAGAATTTTGTCATGGGAAATTTGACCTATGAAGTAGATCCTTATGATTGTTTCTTGATGAAAATGACCCTTTAGAATTTTTGAAATGATCCTTCAAGATAATTGCCTTGGACATTTTACTCGAAATAATTTTCCCAATGATATTATTGAACGATGAGCTTTTTTTTAAGGTCTTTTGTTAAATATCAATCCCCAGCATAAACCCAAATACCTTTATGAAAGTTTGAAAGGTATCTCTTAGTAGATACCTTCAAGGTAGCTTTTAAGGTACTACAATGCCCTTTAAGGTAGCTTTTAAGGAGAAATCGGGACCCACTTTTTCAATTTATGGTCTTAATTTCAATCCCCTCTTCTATATGTTTATATAAAATATGAGAAAATACTGACTATTGGCCTATTATACATTTGGAAATATGGTAGTGTTATTATGTTTTCATAAGACTAACTCTTTTGTTCTATCAGGTTTATTTTATTGAGTTTATATTTTCAAGCTTATACTTTGGGACTTATACAATTTATCTTTTTAGGTTTTATGTTTTGGGTGTTTTGTCTAGTGCCTTTGTTGAATTTATTTATTTTTGACTTTATCTTTGTGTATTTTTGTCATGGACTTATCTTTTTCAAGGAGATTATTGTAGACATTTTGTCTGAAATAATTCCCTAACAGAATTGGGTTTTCATGATTTTTGCCTGATGGAATTTGGTCTATGAACATTTTATCTAAAATAAATCCCTCAAGAGAATTCCTTTGCTTTATTAACCTACCCTTCAACATTTCTAAAATGATCACTTACCCTTTGGGACTTTTTTCTCGAATCCCTTTACCTGACCAACGTACCCATCAGCGTTTTTATTTTGGCTATGTTGGCCTGATAGAATTTCCCTTCACCCATTTTAAACTGTCCTTCAACATTTTTAAATGGCCCTTTCCCCACTGAAACATACCCTTCAAGAATTTTTTCCAGGACCATTCTTCCCTATCAAGTAGACCCTTTAGGCATTTTTTGCCATGAAGTAAACCCTTTGGACCTTTCTGTACTTACCCTTCAAGATAATGGGCATGGCCCTTTGCCCTCTAAAACCTATGCTTTGGCTATATAAAAGTGCCCTTCAACCTTTTTTTCAAAGACCCTTTGGGCTTTTTTCATTTCCACTTTACCCATTAGGACTTTTGTCCTAGGCCCTTTGCCCTCTAGGACTTATCCTTCGAGACATTGTCTTGGGCCTCTATCTTATGAAGTAGACCCTTTGGAACTTTTGACACGATCACTTTGACCTATGAATTAGATCCTTTAGATTATTAATTGATGAAAATGACCCTTTAACCTTTTTAAAATAACCCTTCGAGATAATTACCTTGGACATTTTGCTAAAAATAATTTTTTTGATGATATTTCAAAATGATGGGCTTTTTATTGTAGGTCTTTTATAAAATATCGGTCCCCAACATAAACCCAAATAACTTAATACCAAGAACAATATTATCCCTTGTGATACTTAGGCAAAATAAAGTTAAAGTGTCTTCCAATGATATATATTAAATACCCCTTCCAACTTGAACTAACAAAGTTTAAATTATATAGGAATATAAAAGCAAGATGAATGTTGGGCATTTATGTTGAAAAAACTATTATTTAATGCAAAATCCTAAATATATGATATGTATCCATTGGAATCCTTCATTTATTTCAATTGAACTTGTATTTGAAGTCTCCTACTATCTTATAGTGATAAAGAGACCTAACTACTATCTCAAAGAACATTGTGAGTAAAACAACAATTAAGCTAGAGCTGAGTGGGTCATACAACATACATATCATGTAGAAGGAAACTATAAAAAACACAGAGTGTATACTACAATGGTATCTTCATCCAGAACATTTAGGAGAGTAAATCCATCATCACCATACTCAATCAAGGACTTTATAGAGTTCATAAATATAGTGTTTGGCACCACCATATTTGAGAATAGGTACACCAACTATTCATAGATATGAGATGTAGTGGATTCAATGGACATTTTTCATTGGAGGATGAGATGACACTCATTGATAGGCTATTTGTCAAATAATTATTCACTTTAAAATGCTAAAGGTTACATTTTGCTACTGCTAAGCTAGAGGTGATGCCATGCATTGACCTCCTATAGGATTTATTCTTCTTAAAAAAGATATCATAGGATGCCTTCCTACATTATTGTAGAAATAACATAGTGGTTGCATGCATTCTAGGAGCCAACTTCCAAAGATACCTATCTTTGAATATACCTGATGCATAATACAACAAGTATACATTACCACAATTTAGCACAGAGAACTCAATTAAGAAGGCATTATCTTCATGGTTACTCCCAGGCCAAAGATTGCATGGAAAAGAAAGAAGCCAAAGTGGAATATTTCCATGGATAAGTTCAGGATGGGGATTTGCATCAACATGGCTCTATTGAATTAACTCTACGGTATGTTGAGTATTCATTTTGTCAATTTAGACTGGGTGTCATTGCTTTACGTGATGCTCACCCATGATGTTGCATATGCCATGGGAGAGATAATCAGTTTTTGTTTTAGGGAGAAAATAATTCAAAAAGACAAGATTCTGATGCCTTTGGGAAGTTTCTATATGATGTCATATTTGCTAGATGTTATTGTGGGAACCTATTATAGAGACCTTAGGGAATTATGGAGCCCAGCCACATACTACATAAGGAAAAGAATTTGTGATCATTACCAGTTTATGCACATATATAACTACACCAATAACATGGTTAGGATATCTGAAGATGTCTCCATAGGTTTGACAAGCCATTCATGGCTCACCCATGCCAAAAATTAGACAAAATGTCATTAAAAATTTGGAAGGTAAAGGGGATTATTTCCTCTATTCAAAATTCATAGTTATAATGATTTGGGTAAATAAGGTTAATCTTTTGTGTCTCCAAAAATATGTCCCAAACAAGTTGGCAGAGTCAAAAATTGATTTCCAACTATGGTGAAATGTTGAAGAGGACCTATCCAGGAAAAAGAAGGATTTGTTCTTTGGTCACCATATAACAATTAAAATGATGGTTTACATAATGAGGAAGCATTTCAGAGAAGTGGGCAGCAAGCAAAGGAGTGATATTTTCCTTGTGCTTCTACATAGAGACTGGTATCTACATGGGCTTATTCAGAAGCACATATATGGATTTAACATCTCCTACATCCATGTTCCCTATTCATATGATTTTATGTTTCTTGATGCAAAGGATTATGCACATGTGTTAGAAATATCAAGAATTGTTAGACTTCAAGAAGATCATTTAAGAATGATCTATGATGATCCTTCAGTCAAAATAAGGGAATTAGACAACAAGAAGTCTCTATACAAAGGATGGAAGCATTATAACTTCTGGAGAGGGAAGTTCAAGGAGCAATCCAAGGACCAAGTAGGTCCCTCATCTCAAGCCCTCCCTTTGAAATTTAAGCTGAAGACTATGAAGAAAGAGCTTGAGTTTTTTGAACCCAGAAAAAATAGGGGAACATAGGTATGGGACCCCATTAGTTTAGATTATGATGAGGAAGAGATAACACAAAAATAACTAGCTATCAACACCATTCAAGTG
The DNA here is from genome assembly GCA_037957365.1 of Torreya grandis. Classification (NCBI taxonomy): domain Eukaryota; kingdom Viridiplantae; phylum Streptophyta; class Pinopsida; order Cupressales; family Taxaceae; genus Torreya; species Torreya grandis. The sequence goes on from JARHVA010002674.1 coordinate 1,759,558, forward strand.
ATTACTGCTATGCCTCAGACCTAGATTACCACATCTATTAGGATAGCAACACAATAAGTAGTGACATAGACTCAACAAGGCTCCTCTACATAGTTAAATACCCCTCATGTTTGTAGGAGGAAGCCTAAGACTCCAATAGGGAGTCCTATAGTTGAACCGTCACAAGGCTTGCCTACTACACCTCCACATTTAGAACCAATAAAAGGGGAGGTTGTAATAATTAAGGACATTAAGGATGACTCTGATGAATAAGATGAGTTGGAAATAACTAAGTTCATGATCCTTCAAGTAGAGCCTATAACACCAAGTTCCTTAGGTACTCATCCTTTCATGAGTATTCATTTATCTTTTGTGCCATTTTTTAGATGTGTTTTTTATTTATTCTATGTTGAGGAAACCCTAGGTGGAAGTTCCTACTTATACCTCTATTGATCCCTTGGCCCCTACCATATTCACTCAGTTCCCTCTTATCACCCTGAAAGTGTAAAAATATGTTGCTTTCATCACCATGGCCATTTCATAATCCTCTTCCATCCCACTCACCATACCTAACTCTGTTGTCCCTTCTATCACTGCCACTATCAAAGCCTTAAAGAAAAATAAGGTGTCCAAAAAATTAAAAAATACATTAGCCACTCCAAAATTTCACATCCAATCCACTCAAATTTCCCTTCCCATACCATATACCACCTCCATAAAGGAAACCACTGTGACAAGTTCTAGCAAGGGAAGGAATCCCAAGCCTCAATTAATTACAGTCCATCCACTCCCTTAATTTGGAGGAGTGGATTGGTCCAATATTATTTGGCCTTCCCTACCTGACATCCTTATCAAGGCTCATAAGAAACAATAGGTTCCAAAAGAGGTGGAGAAAGAGGTTATGGTTATAACCTCAGATGCATCTCAATTGGATATTCCTTCATGGGTAATGGATTTGAGAAGCAAGAAAACCTAAATGCCTAACTTCAAGATCATTGAAATTCCCTCTATCTCCACTCTATTTGACCCCCATCTAGTATTATATAGAGAGTGAAGAAGAGGAATCTAGAGGATGACAATTCCATCAAAATAATTTTGGAGGAAAGACACAAAGTATTCTCTCTCACTAAGAGGTAGAATAGATAGCCCAAATAGTCTCCTTAAATTGAAAATCTTGTATACTTAACCCAACCTATAATGATGCTATAGTATCTATCCATGAGGGAACAAATATGGCTCGATAGGAAATTGAAGTTTAATTTCATGAACTTGAGGCTGAGTTAGAAAAATTAAGGGAAAAAGCAAACTGTGCATATCCATACATGCACAAAAGTTAAGCTGCAAGAAGCAGCTTCCTGATGCTACAAATATTTGGAGGTAATAGAATTCATGAAGGCCAAAATGGTCCTTCATGTAAATAATTCCAACCAATTCTATAATTCATTGAGAGATGACAATGCTAATTTTAAAATGCTAGTTATATACACAGGAAACTCTTTATACAGTCATCTAGATTTAATGACAACACTAGAGGCATCCAATGCCTTGAACTTGGTTGTCATAAGATAGGAGGAAGCACAAGAATGGTTACAAGTAATTGGGGCTTTAATCCCCAAATATCAGGTGCATGAGGCCCAAATCCTCCAAATTTTGCATGATTTGAAGCTGTTAAAGGTGAAGGATGCCATAAGAAAATTGATTAGTAGGATTAATTTTGATAGACTCATTCAGGAAGTAGTGGATGACTTCAAGCAGAGTTTGTAACGCTTAGTACTAGAAGAGATAGAATCTGAGTTAAGTATGGCCAAAAATAAAGTCACATAGGTCAAGATTATTTTTAAGAATAAGTTTCAGATGACTAAGGAAGAGCATGTAAGACTCCTCAGATAAGTTAATAGGATACATCAACCACCGATGCTAAACTTGAACATCATATGGCAACAACATGATGTGGCATATAAAGTTTATCAAGAGAATAAGACCAAGAAGAAATAGACTTTTGGTGGTATATCAACATCTACAACTTCTACAATTACCACCTCAATTGCCACACCAGCCAAAGTACATGTAGCTATCTAGATGACTCAACCTTGATAGGCTAAGATTTTATTCATGTACAATTTTGTAGACAGTGGATGTGGTCATAGTTTTCTTTTAGTTTAGAATTTCCATTATAAAGTTGACTTTATATTTTATACACATGCACATGTTGCATAGTTTTGAAAATTTTAACTTATCTAATTGATAACTATAGGACTACTCTTATATAGTTTTGACCATACTTTTAACTGCATGTTTTAACTATCACATGTAATAACCTTGTATAAACTTGGAGGATGATGCAACCCCTTTCCCAAGTCTATATAAACAATTATAATCCAACTTTTATTTTTGTTAGAGAATTTTTGAATACGGGATTAACATCAATTTTGATCGTCAGCGAAGTGTTTGAGTATTTTCTTTCTAATTTATGTGCAATTAGTTGTTACTTTTTTGGTTTTATGTTTCAATAATATTTAGTGTGAAATAGCCTCAAAAATATTCTTGAATATCATGATTGATGTAATGATCTATATATGTACAACAATTATTGAAAGATTGGTAAATATATTGATTAGGATGATTAAGTTCAAATTGATTCATATTTATGAATGCATACTAGTGATTTTTTTTGATGTAGTTTTTTGTGTGTGTTATAGCTACCTTAGATACTTCACTAGCTCAAACCATAATCTCTTAAATACGAGTGTGCAATAGCTACTCTAAAAAGAGCAACCTTTGTTTGAGTCCTATGAATTTTTTGCATCAGTACAGGGTTGTATGGGGATGAGTTGTATAGGGATGAGTTGTAAGTTGTACTAATTAGATATAAATGATACATGATATAAAATTATAGCTATGGGGAGGTAGGGGGATGATTTTTAAGTTGTACTAATTTGACATAAATGATAATAAATTATAGTTGTGGGGAGGTAGGGGGTGCCTATGGTTAACATATATGAAGGATTAGGGTTGTTAACCCCTATGTTCCATACCCTAAAACTCATCCCCTATGATTGGATTTTTTTTCACCTATGGTTAACCTCTATGAATTATTAGGGTTGTTAACCCCTATGTGTCATCCCTTTAACTCATCTCCTATAATTGGAATTTTCTTTCAAAATATCTCTTAGGGAATTACCTTGAAGGGCCTTGTAGTACTTTCAAAGGGTCTCCTCATCGATACTTTGAACATGCACACAATTAGAATTTTATTTATAAGTACTTCTTAAGAGATACCTTTAACATACACATGATTGGATTTTCTATTTCAAGGTATTTTTTAAGAGATACATTGAACATGCACATGATTGTAATTTTCTTAAGATATATCTCATAGGAGATACCTTAAACATGCACACGATTAAAATTTTATTTAAAGGTATAACCTAGGACATACCTTGAAGGGCCTTGAAATACCTTCAATTTTTATTAAAAATTTCCTTTCAATGTATTTTATATAACCATGATACTTTTTTATTTGACAAGAACCTTAATGCACATGATTGGAATTCTCTTTCAATGTATCTACTAGGAGATACCTTGAACATGCACACAATTGAAATTTTATTTCAAGGTATCTCCTAGGAGATACCTCAAAGGGCCTTATAATAGCTTCCATGTTGATTGAAAAGGTCCTTGAAAAGTATTTGATATAACTATGACAACTTTTTATTTGGCAAGAACACTTATGCACACTATTGGAATTTTCTTTCAAGATATCTCCTAGGAGATACCTTAAACATGCACTCGAATGGAATTTTATTTCAAGGTATCTCCTAAGAGATACCTTGAATGGCCTTGGAATACCTTTTGTATTGATTAAAAATGTCCTTATAAAATATTTGATATAACCATGATAACTTTTTATTTGACAAGAACCCTGATGCACACTATTGGAATTTTCTTTTGAGATATCTCTGAGGAGATACCTTGAACATGCACACGATTGGAATTTTATTTAAAGGTATCTCATAGGACATAACTTAAAGGTACTTGGAATAAATTCCATTCTGATTTAAAATTTCATTTCAAGGGATTTGATATAACCATGACACCTTTTTATTTGACAAGAACCCTGATGCACATGATTGGAATTTTCTTTCAAGATATCTCTTAGGAGATACCTTGAACATGCACATGATTAGAATTTTATTTAAAGGTATCTCCTATAAGATAGCTCTAAGTTCCTTTTAATACCTTCCATGTTGACTACAAATGTCCTTACAAATTATTTTATATAACCATGATAACTTTTTATTTGGAAAGAACCCTGATGCACACTATTAGAATTTTATTTCAAGATATCTCCTAAGAGATACCTTGAACATGCACACGATTGGAATTTTATTTCAAGGTATCTCCTAAAACATACATTGAATGGAATTGTAATACCTTCCATGTTGATTTAAAATGTCTTTTCAATGGATTTGATATAATCATGGCACCTTTTTGTTTGGAAAGAACCCTGATACCAAATTTGATTGCCTACGAGAATGATGCATGGCACTCCCACAACCAACCAAAATTAGAGGGGCCCACCCAAGATATTGTTTTGAATAAAAATATACCACGTGGCACAATACATAAAATTCAACATACTAAGCTACATTTTGAGAGCCCCTGAGAATAATCAGAACGCACCACATATCAAAAGGGGGCAAACTTTAGATTTAAAGCTAAAATTGATGATGAATCAAAGGCAAATCAACATTAAATTTGAATTCTAATAAAATTTAATGCCAAAATAAATATCTCAAATATAGTCCCCCATAAGACTCCTTACAAATTAGGTAGAACTAAAATCATAAAGTGGTAGGACATTGTAGTAGCTACAAGGCATAGAAACTCATATGTATTGCCTAAGGATGATTTTAGGGCATGTACCCCAATAATGTCATTGAAAGTCACTTATTAAAATTTAAAAGGATGTGGATATGGAATATAAACACCAATAAGAGGTGCACAAATAGATTTATAGAGATGCAATGAATAATGAGGTAGTCCTTAGAAATGCTGCAAGGAAGAATATCGAGATGGAAATGAGGCTTGATAGGGAGAAGAAAGAGTATATTGTGAACTCATGGGAGAATGTTCAATACCAAATATGAGGAAGCATAAGAAGAGGAATAAGAAGACAATGTTCCTCTCATTAGGAACATAACATGTATACCTCCATTACAAGCTACTCCAAGTGGATAAAGTATACCTCTGAGCTCTAAGAAAGGGGAAGATAGAAACCAACCTGAATCCTCTAAAGTTCCTATACGTGTCTCTACATCTACTAAGGAAACTACCATATAAATCTTGGATCAACCATATCTAGATATCATTGACCTTGAGGACTCTCAACAGTGAATTGGCTTATCAATGGAGGAACTTTAGACATTGGCTAGTAGGAATATAGATAAAGTTTACAAAATGAAGAAGTATCCTAGAACTACCATGAGAGGAGCAGTGCCTTATACTTATATAAAGTGATGAAGAAGAGGCATGAATATGGAATCCAAAAAGCTAGAGTGGTCATAAAACTTGACCAAGCAGTGCCTTGCACTTACATTATAGCCACTTGGTTATATTTAGGCACCTTTTATGGGCCTACACAAACTTATCTTAGGGATTTTTTGAGTCTATAAATAGGGGTTTCCCCCTCATTTGTAACTATAAAATAGTTTTTACCATAATTATTACAAGGAACCAAATAATTTGATATTTTATTTGTAGTGATCTCTTGTGTGTGTTTTGTGTTTTTTGATTCTCATGCTTTTAGATGGCTAATAGTTTCTTTTTTGCAAGCTGATTTGGTAATAACACACATTATATGTGTCTATTAGATTGATTTTAACACTAGGTTGACTAATTTGATAGTATACTTACTATGTTTTCTTCTCATTTATAGTTGAATGTGCCATGCAATTTACTATGAGTGAGTAATTTTCATGACAAGTATGTTGTTAGACATATGCATTTCCTTCCTCTAAAGCTTAAACTACATTTATTTAGATTTGAGTATTACACTAGAATTGTTAGATGATAGTTTCATGTGTTTTTACCTCAGAAGTTAAAAGAACTGGTATCTTTGATCATCTTGAGCACAATCTATTATCTGCCCTACCCTACTCACTCTTGGATCCACACATGAATCAATTTAGCTCAATTCATGCTATAAATATCCATTATTTATTTACATTTTGGGGAATAATTGGAAAAGATTGAAACAATTTTATAAAGATTAACAAGAATAAGTGTCACTGCATAAACATCTGTTGTCCCTACAGTAGGGTCTATTAGTAGACTTTTGAAGTGGTGATCAAATATCTACTATTTATGTTATTTATGGTAGTAGTTGTATAAAAAACTTAGTCTCCAAGTCTTCTAGGACATAAAATTAAGTTTCTTACTTTCCCCTTATTCCCTAGTGGCATAGGGAGCATAATAAGTGCATCAACAAGCCTAATAAATCAACCTTTGAGCAATCAATCAAGTGTCTTTGAGACATGTACAAGCTTAGTTTCAATTCAAAATATGTTATAGTCAGGCGTTTGGCAGTTTTAAGACCTTTTCTAGGCTTGTGGATGTTATTTGGACCATCAAATGAATGAACTATTGAGTTGAATAACCTCAATATTGAGCTCAATAAGGATACATGTGAGGTTAAAATAGGGATAAAGAAACAAAAATGTACATCTACAGCTAGCTTCAAGATCACTACTACAATCAAGTGGGTGAACCATGCTTAATGGAGACTTTAAGGGTATAGAATTTCAAGCAAGGTAAAGAGATTGTTAAGAAATCATCATACATAGATCAATTCATGGGTATTTTGTGTATTTTCAAAACTCCAAAATCATATTTATACCCTATCACAATCCAAACAAAGGACATCACATCATGCACAGTGGTCTATATAGGAGAGGTTTGTTTTCATAATGAAAGAATGGTGAACCTGTGAAGAAGATAATAGTCTAAAAGTAATGAATTAAGTTGTGGACTTTAGAGGAGACCTCAAGGATCCAAACTTAGTTGAAAATTCAATTCCATGTAATCTTCACCTACAACTACTTAAGGGACTCAAAAAGTATGTTGACAATCAAGACATTGAAGTAATAAGGTCTTGCATATTTTCAAAGATCATAGAATCTTGTTATGTTTGAATAATAATTTCACTTTCCTCCTTACTCTTTTCTTCCCAACATCTAATAGGTTTAGTAATTGATCCTAAATTTAGATATTTAGAGGAGATAGCCTCACAACTAGAGGTCTGGTCTAGATACAGGTATCCCATAGCCTTAGATCATTCCAATGTTAGTCTATATATGAATCAGATCTAAGCAATCTGATTTCAACTAGGTGTTATTAGGTTGCTAACATAAATCAAAGGAGATCTATTAGTCTTTGTTATTGCAAAGGAACTTTCTTTTTTTCCCTACCTTACTCCCTCTTTTTGAACTTTTTAACATGAATCACTTTAGATTAATGATCATTATGTATATCCATTTATTTGTTTAAGAGTTTAAGTTTATATTGGTAAATACAAATCAATTTACATCATAACAAATTTAGGTAGATCATGTCACTACCATATTATTTTTGTCCTACAACAAGGTCTACTTGTAGACTAGAAGGTGGTAAGTTGTAACCACATAATATCTCTATCAAAATTGAGTGAATCCCCAAGGTGTCACTACCGTATTCTTATTGTCCCTATAATCTGAGAAATTTTATTCTATTGTTTGCATTACATCCTTGACATAGACACACATCAATAGTCTAGAAGGACCTGAGGACAAATTTGAATATTTTAAACCTACTATTTCCTATCATGTACTTTTAGGTATTAGTACTCTAAATATTAAGTTGTCAATTTCCTCAAGAAATAGAAGTTGACTATATTTATTTACTTTGGGAGTACACAAAAATTCATCAACAATAAGTTGGGTACTCAACTAAACTATTTCATTTACCTAGTTCCAGAATTTCAAATCCTAATTATAGGTGGGGGTATAGTCAATTGTTCTGGTAAATGCAATAGTATAAAGCTATGGGAGACTACCTATTATATGATCTTATGTTTTCTATTATCATGGATGGGCATAACATTTTTTTTGGATTGTAATGGATCACCACTTTATGCACAATTGAGATGAATTTTGAGTAATTATTCATGCTCATTCATTTAGAAGGAAGGACATTTGAATTGCATGGTTTATTAGCTAAATTTGTGCAATTGTTTAGTTTTCACCAGATGATGAAGATGATAAAGAAAGGTGCAAAGTAATTATTGTGTGACTATTTTTCATGTAATTTAAACCAAACAAGGAGTCTACCCATATTGGATTATAACTGGTGGAGTCTACCCATTTTTGTCTTATACACCCACTTGACTCCTTTGACCTCTTTTCCTTTTGTACTGGGATTTATAGTAGAGCTCACTGCTACCTAGGCCAACCTAGGCCTCCCTGAGCTTGACACACATTCTTAAAAATTGTACTATTTTTTATTAAAAATTGATTGAAGTATATATAGGTATATTATTTGGAATTATATTTATTGTGTTATTTTATAAAATTTTAGTGTTACAATTTGAAAACCCTATTTTCTCAAACAATAGTCATGTGCATTCTCCTTTAGTAGAAGGCTCACTGACATCATAGTTGGGTGTGCTCCAATAGGGCCAAAAATATTACAATAATCTATATAGACTATCTAAATCTTAGCGATTTCATAACATAAAGTGCTAAATAATGAATAAAGGGCCAAGTCAACACAAATAAATCACACATTTTAGATAGAGTAAAAAATATATTAAACACTATTACAAGTAAATACCTACAAATAAGGATCTGTAGAAATGATAGTAATAAATATGGTTAATGCTTTAGACACTCTACACCCGCCCTATTCTGATCTGTCAGTGCTCTATAGTGTATGTTTGAAAAAACTAAGAATATGTAGGAATAGGAATATATTTGGCCAGACATGTTCAATGGTTTTTCTTCCTCCTAAAAATGTGTGAAAATTATATGGACCCTATTTTTCAAAGTAAATCTCAATTTCAAATTCATTTGGGACTCCCACCTATTTCTAAATGCAAATGCAACTCAGGAGTAGTCAAGTCAAATTGAAGGCAAGTGTTATATTTAATTTATTAAAATGATATTTATATATATTATATTAAAATATATAATATTTATTTAAAATATATACTAAAAATATATATTATATAATATAATCTAAGGTAAAGTAAAGCTCCACATCCTCCTTGAAAACACCTCTTTGAACTACCATGGTTGTGAATTTACTCAAATTTCCCACTAGTGGACTATAATTCGGTTCCCAAATTGAATTATCCTTACACAAAAAACAATCCAACTCTTCTTGGCTTGATTACAATGATCCCAAGGTAAAAATTAGGGATCTCATACTTGCTAGGGCATTTTTGAAGGTTTATTAAAAGCTCCAATGGTTAAAACAAGTCCAAATTATGAGTTTCATGCTTTAGATTTTGTTTGGATTGAGCATTTATACCTTTGCCTTTTATGGGTCCACAATATTCAAATATATCATGTCTTGCTTATGTGGTGTCATCATGGAATCTCCATGGAATTTAGTTCATTAATATTTAAAAGTGTTGGTTACCCTTTGAAAAAATCCTCTTCACCTCGCACCATCAAATTTCCTTGCATGGATCAATATGGGTCATTGATTTCGATCCAAGGGATTGAATGCCATTGGTTGTCTTATGATACTCCTTGTAATTGTTATACTTATCACTACCATGTTTGTTCTAGATTTATTGAAAATTCCACCTTCATCTTATGCCATTGGATCTTCCTTGCCTAAACAAATACACTCTATTTGATCTTGATCTAATGCATTATGTCCTTTATTCTACTTACTATTGATCATAATGTGTATGTTCAGCCTCGTACCATCAATCTCTAGGAAGATACTTGAGATTTAATTCATTTCCCATGGTTTTGACACTTATTGTTTCTATGTTTTCTCTGAATTCTTTTGACTTTTCAACTTCATTCATACCTCATACAATTAGCCATCATGTTTCTTTTAATAAGGGTCAAAACCATATCATCTATCCATTTAAAAACACCACCATAGTTGATTTACATCAAATCCTTCTCCTCATCTAATTTAAGTTCTAATGCATATAGCACCATAGAATTTGCATTAGTGTGGTTGAGTAGCAGTGTCAGTTAGACCATCTCCATGTCTACTCTCATTGTTTCTCTTAATTTCCACTCATTTTTTAATTTGAAAGCAAGTAAGAAACTAGTAAAAGGGGTGTGTAAAAGAATACCTGGTAAAAGTGCACATGTGATCCAAATGATTATTGGAACTCCTCTTTAGTTTGGAAAGAATAACTTGTAGATAAGAAATACACTAGAAAAGTTGTTATTAGCAAGATAGTTGAGTGGACTACCTAGCATGAGCTAGATCTAATAAGCATATGCTTGTTGGGAGGCTATCAATCCACTGCTAATAACAATTAATTTGATATAGATGAATAGAAAGAATAATTGAATTCAATAACATGAAATTAAATTCATGTAAGAAGAATAAGGTAAAATGCTTGTTTAAATAAAGTGACTAAATGTAGTAAAAGCAGGTCAATAATCATGCTAAAATAGTTGGAGGCAAGTCCAAAAACTCAAAGAATGAATAGGCAAGAACATAGAAAGTAGGGTTTGGTTGAGGTAGAGGGAATGAAAATAACTTTTTATTTTTGCCACAAAGACTATCAATGGTTAGGTGAAACATTTGTGATTAGCTTGACCGTCAATGGTTGGGTAACCATTGATAGTTGAGGTGACCATCAATGATTGGGCTAACTGTCAATGGTTAAGTATGAGTTTTTGTAAATGATCAAAAAGGGAATTACATATTGGATAAATGGTTAGGTATGGATTTGAATATGGGTCTCTTCAGAAGTGGGAATCTAGGAGATAAGTCTAATCAGGTAAGGTTAAAAATGAGATCAAAACAAAAAAACAAGTAGAAAGTTACCTATAACTTGATAGATTACTGATGGTGGAAGTCTAGAGAAATTTAGCCAAAGTAACATTACTTTGGACTCAAGAGCAACCCAGATAGAGGTTCAAATATCCATTTATACTACTTGATTGTTGAAGGAAGGTTGCATACCTTTGTGCAAGAAGATTTGATAGATTAGACATGGATTTTGTGAATCTTTTTCACTTCCTATGAATCTCCTTTTATAGGATGAAGTTAATAATTGAGTAGGAGGAAGTTACTAATTGGATAGGGGATAAAGTTACCTTTTATGATGCTTTAAATCTTGTTATCACTGCATAAGGGAAGTTTCTAAATTATGCTATGCTTATCTTGTACACAGCTAGAATTGGCTTTAAAATAGGTTTGATGACCTGGTTGTCGATGTTTAGGATAACCATCGATGGTTAGGCTGATCATTAGTGGTCGAGTGTCTAAGGGAATTTTCTTAAGAAAGAGGTGTTTTAAAAGGTTAATTTAAAGGTATTTAGTTCTTATTTTGATATGTTTAAGTTAGCAAATGAGTTTGTTTAACTAGGTGGTTAACTAGACTCAAGGTCGAATGAGGATCAAGGTGCTTCAACATATAAACCTGTTGTGTGTAGTTTTCAAGTGTCTACATTTTGCCCTTTTTAATTATGAAACTTTGATTTAACAAGTGAAAACATAAAAATTAATGGATTGTTGGTCATGGTTTGATTGCGTTGAGTATGGGAGGAGGTGTTCCCCCTTAAACTAAGAGTCAATGAGGCAAAACCAAAATTGGGTTGAGGTTTGATATATGGTAAATGGTGAGTCATGAGGTAGGTGACATAAAATGGTTAGGCATTTGAAACACAAACACATGCACAAAATGAGACTAAGTGTGATAGTCAATATCACACAAAGACTAAAGTTTCAAATGTTGGTAAAAAATAAGGTCAAATCTAGAGGGACTGATGATAGAGGTAATCGATCCATAGCATTGGTCATAGTTGATCAGGTCATTCCTATCAAGTCTAATATATAGGGTCAATGTTTATCATAGGTATCTAAACTAGGAAGTGATCCCTTGAAAAACACAAATGGTTGGGTCATGCATGAGGTGGTATGAGTTATAAAAGTTCAAAATTGCAAGGTTGGTCAGTGCAGTCAAAATGACCAACGCAAGGTCATCACAAAGCATGCAAATAGTTTGAGTCAAAATGGCTAACATCAAAGTGGACATGGTCAAATGGGTTGTCAAATAAGGGTAAGCTCTAAGAGTGCAAGGTCTAGTTGAGGTGGGGATTAGGTGATCTCCCAAAAGTTTAGCACCTAGGTGGGGTGATTTTTTTAAAAATGTGAAAAGGGTGGGGGAACTTGATGGTCAAGGATTTTCCCCAGGGTTGACCATCGATGGTTACCCTAACTATCGATGGTCAAGAAAACATTAAATAACTAAGAGATCAAAATTAAAATTATGAATTCATTTTTACCATTTGACAATTGGTGATTGCTTTTTGGTGACCTTGGGGTGTTCTTTCATTTTGTATTTGATCTTGCTAAGTTGGAGGTGATTGATTGGTTGATCATTTATGCATATTTGAATGAGAGGTGATTTAATAGAGGGTAGAAAAGGGCACAACTGAGCAATGGGATGAGGGTTTTAACCATCTCAGTGATCATGAAATGAGGTAGGCATTATTTTGAATTTGATAGTTAATTTAGTTTTGTTGATTTTGAAGTTGCATCTGAGTAGTTAGGAATGAAATGGTTAGGGTTTTGAATAGGTTTTGGGAAATGATTCCCTAAATTTAGGTTTTGTTGAACTGAACCAAATGTGTGGATGAAACTAATAGGAGGATGGTGTCCTAGATTGGGAATGGGCTATGGAATAATGTTAGCTAGGTTATTGTTTGAATTTAAGTGTTTTATTGATGTTCATGAGGTCTAAGGTTTGAGGGTTACTCCAATAGTGGTCACACACAATGACAATCAATGGTTCAACCCAACTGTCGATAGTCAAACATCATGGGGAAAGGTCCTGAAGGGACCGTTGATGGTTTCAATAATTTTTGATGATCGAAGGATATAGAGAAAGTTACATTAAAAGGGTGGTTTTTAAAGTGTGTTTAAAGTTATTATGGTTAAGATGTGAAGTTTTAAAGTTTTTGAAGAAATGTGTCCAGTGATATAAAAAGGTCAAATGTAGGGTTTATAGGATGAGAGATTTAAAAGGTTTGGGGGTAGAGTGAGGTAAAAGGCATGTTAGGCATGGAAAAATAATGTGTTAAGGTGGAGATGTAATAATTTTAGTGAATGTTACATAGAATAGGGTAATTATTTATGAGAGAAAGAGTTAGGTGGGAAGATGATGATAACATTAGCATAGATAAAGGTAGAGGTTGGGTTGATTGTTAGAATTAAGATGTTAGATTTGATGGGTAGATTAGAATAGGTTGAAAAAGATAGGTGTAGATTAGTACATAGCTTAACATGGAAAACTAAGTAGGCATGATAATTTTGTTATTTTGTAGGCCCACAACCACATTTAGATGAGGGATCAAGTCCTTAAGATATTCATCAAGGTCTAATATGCAATGAATGTGGAAGAGTGGAGGCACATGGAGATGGTCAAACTAGGAGAAATGATCCACTATCAACACCTACCGCAAGATGTAGCAATGATTGTGGCACTCATCAAGAGATGGGATCTAACCTCAAACACATTTTTGATACTAACAAGGGAGATGATGATTATCTTAGAGGATATTCAGTGAATTACAAGGACACCCATTTGAAGGGAGCTGATTTATCATTTAGAGAGTGAGGAGATAGACTACCATATGGAGTTAATGTATGGAGGGGATTAGGTGCATGTTCAATTTCATTCTTGAGGATTTAGTTATAAACTACTATACGAGAAGGTTCCCAAGGATAAATGCTTACTTACCATGATGATGATGGCCATGTCCTACTTTATGCTATTAAATTCAAGGAGTGATCAGTTTTCATACTAGTTACTAGGGATCCTGGTGGAGATGTTGTTGGGGAGGATTGTGTTTAGGTGGGCCCCAATAATACTAATTTAAAACTACATGGAGACCTAGGCCTTTCAAAAACATAGGTGATATGGGATTAGTGTTAGGTTCATGTTCCACTACTAGGAATATGATCACATTAATGTATTGAGACTAGTGGGGGCACCATGGGAGAGATTCAACTAGATACCCTTTCTAGTGGGTTTTATTAGATGGAAAGGAGATTATGCACTGATAAGTGATAGGGGTGGTGCCAGAGATGTATATTGGTTCAGGGATGCTTTAGAGGTTTTGGTGGAAGGTAACATAGTGTGGAAGTCATATGTGAGTTGGTCAAGGTGGGTAGGGTATAGATACCACACACTATCACTACAAAGCTAGTGCTAGATTTAAGGGAGGCAAGATGGTGAGACTGAGCTTATCTTGTTTGACCAAGTAAAAATATAGTTTGGCCTAGTGTAGGGGATCCCACCAAATTTTACATGATACAGGAGGGAGGATGTTGATTTCTTGCTCCTAAAGCCATAGCCACAAGAGGTTATTTTCGATCATGAGGAATTGCTAGTGAGAATTACAATAAATGATGATGGTATTGTGGATGGTTATGCAGCATGGTATTAGGCCTAATATGCAGTAGTCAATTTTAGATGGGGTGATAGGGACATCAACCCATGGATGTGGATCTCATTAGGGCATCGACATAGGATGGAGAGGCAAAAGCAATAGTGGTAGTGTCATAGGCCTAGATCAATAAATTATAGGGATAGGTGGCCACCTTTCAGGGCTAGATTATTGATTTATAGGGTTAGGTGGTGACACTAACTAGAGATCAATATTAGGCAAGGATATCTCTTGGGTTAGTGACTTAGGAGAGGGATTCACTAAGATAGAGGGTAGGAATGGTGGTAGCACTAGTAATGGAACTGATAGGAGGACCTGATATGATTCCTATGACTTGACATTTAGCCACTATTAAGGAGTTGAGATATTACAAGGCAATAGTGTTGGCATAGCTACCACTAGAGATGAGGTATGGAAAGTACAGGGCTAGTTTGATAGGTGGTCTATTTATAGCTACTCTAGGATAGTGGGCCTCTATAGTGGGTTAGGTAGGGAGATTAAGGGGACCACTACCAAATGGTAGTGCAGGTGTAGGTGGTAGGGGTGCCTCAAGGGCATGATATGTGAGATTATAGGATGTATGTTTCTTTTATTTTGATATTGGCCTATGTGCTAATGATGGGAGATGTACATATGAGAGAGAGACTGATGTATACATGATTATATGTATTATTTTATTACTTGATGATTATGTTATGAAGTTGAGATGTTTATTATTTTTTATGGATATTAATAACCTTTTGATGATGATGATGTGATGATTATTTATGTTTATGAGATGATATGTGGATTGATGGTTTATTGCTTAGCATAGGCATGAGATGATGTTTATTGATGTTCATGTTTTTAGCATTTGATGTACATGCTTATGGATGATTTTTGATGATGGTTATGTAATGATTTTTTTTATGACATGATTATGGATATGTGAGAGACAATGTGATTAGGCTATGGGTAATTTTGTTCATACATGTTTATGCTTTTTTCATTGGATGGATATGATATATATGATCATGGATGGTTTTGATTATTGTCATATAATGATGTTTTTTATGATATTATTATGGATATGTGATAGATGATGGCATAGCTGAGGTATATATGATCATGTTAAATAAAATGATGGCACAGTTTATAGATGTGACATGGTTTTTATTTGGTAGATATGATGTGACTTATGGATATTATTTATGTTGTTTATGGTAAATGGTATATGACATGGTTTATGCTATTTTTTTATATAATGTGGTTTGTAGATAGGATTATGGAGATGTGATTATGATTATGAATGTGTTTTATTTATAGTTAATTAGTGTTAATGTTTATGAATGTGCATGGTGTATGTTTTGATATGAGGAAATGGTAGGATGCTCATGCCCCATGCTCTATACGGTGATATGTGGATTTGTATTTTAGGCATATGATGACATGTTAATGGATAATATGGTCTGTTTTGTGTTTTAATAATATGATATTGAAGATAATAGATGATTTATGTGATAACAAGATGAGGGAATTAAAATGTGCTTTTGATTTTGAATTTAATATATTGATTATTTTTGGTGATTATATTGTGGATGATGTGTTTATTCATGGTCATGATCATGGATGGGATGATTTGTATTTGTGTTTTGTATGACATGGTTTATAATATGAGTGATGATGTGATTGATGTTTGGGTGCATAGATAGGATATGGTTCATAATGTTGTGATGTATATGGATTAGTGGATTAATATGGATTAATGTTGGGACGAAAATGATGTTAACTTTTTGGATATGATATGTGATATTGAGATATAATGAAGACGTATAAAGTAAGTGTAGATAGAAAACTAAATATGGATGAGAGTTAATGAAAATAAACCTTTTGAATGCTTTGCATGAGCATACTTTAATTGAAAAGTAAGGTATTGTGATAACTTTATGTCAAGTAAGCTCATAGTCCCTTTATTTTAGAGAGTTTAAGAAGGGAAAGTGGGTGATAGGTAGATGGGTTAAGGGAAAATGGGTGATTTGGTAACCTGATATGGGTTAACTTTCCCCTTCTATAGGGGACCAAAGAACCATAATAGACAAGTCCATATCTTAATATAATGTGTAGACTGATCGATACGGGAAGTCTACTAATGCCATATGTAAAAGTTGATTGTGACTTGTTTATTTTGATTTTGACATAAGGTTATTTGTTGCTTTTATTTTTTTGAGAGGTTGGTGAATCCAATTGATGCAGGATGCTTCAAATGTTTGTTTAGAAAAACTTAAATTAGCCATCCTTCAAGGGAGTGGTCTAAAGTTGGATTTTGTTATAGCTATCCTTTAAGGGAGCAGTCTATCTTTAATCACTTTAATTTTTGGGTAATTGTCCTTCAAGGGAGCAGTCTGCTATGCTAGAGATATGAAACCAAGTGATATTTTGGTATACCAATTTGATTTTGAATGATAGGTTTAGACATGGATAAATCTATTTAGGCTTAAAGGCTTACTTTTATGGAGGCAAGACTTTTAGCAAAAAAGGTTAATGATAGATGAGGGAAAGTGGTATGAGAGACAATTGATCATGGGATTCCATCTAATCAGAGATGAAAAGTATCCATGAGAACCATGCCATGGGTAGAGCTATGGTATTCATGCTTAGGATTAGGATATAACTATGATGGATAATCACATGGTCTTATGTTATAATCAATTATCCCCATGAATAATAGGGTGAATGTGTAAGGAAAGTGAAAATCTCATAAACCAAGGGATAAGCTTAAGTTAGACACAAAGGTGAATGTGATCCTACTTTAACAAAAGAAAGGGTGTAGATGTAAAGAATTGAGAGGCTTAGGTTCTAGTTTGTCTTTGAAAGAGGATAAACAATAAGCTCTTGATCCATACTTATGGGTTATGATGTAAGGTCCAGGCTAATTGAAAGCAAATTTGCCTCTTATGCTTTTCTCCATATTAGTTACATGTTGGTTTTCCTTAAGGATGAGGTCTCTGATATTGAATTCTCACTCTTTCAGGTGTTTTTTGTATGTGTTCTTGATTCATTCTTGATAGACACAAAGATGATTAAGTGTTACAAGGTGATGTTCATCAAGGAGTTCAAGATAGGTGAGATATTCTTGACAATAATAACTCTTAGAAAAGATCTCATGTAAGGATATGCAAAGGGAAGAAATATGGACTTTGAGAGGCTAGACTACCTTTGCTCCAAAGATGAGAAATAGGTAGTACCTGTAGAGGTTTTAATGCTAGTGCGATAGGCCCATAAAGTGAAAGGGATGTGCAACTACCAATCATGACCTAAAGCACTTACTACCTTGGTTAGAATTTTAATGAGGATTTTTTTAGAGGCTTCTACCCATCCATTTGCTTATGGATGATAGGGCTAGGAAAATATTAACTTGATGCCAAAAGCTTTGCAAAAACTTTAGACTTTCTTATTTTTAAAATATTTACCATTATTAGTGATGATCTTATGGGGAACACCAAAGTGATAGATGATATGTTGATTGATGAAATTGATAATATTTTCAACTTTGGTCAACATAAGAGGGATGGATTCCACCCACTTGGTTTAATATTTGGTAGCAGTAATGATGGTTTGGTGTCATTGAGAATAATGAGGATTGATTTCCCCAATAAAGTCAAGACCCCATTATGAGAAGGGCCAATAGTCATTAGATACTCTAAGGCCATGGGTAGGTACATGATGTAAATTAACATGCTATTGACATTTGACATACTTCTTTATATATTCACAATAATCCTAATTCAGGGTGGGATAATATTATCCAAGGTGAATGATATGTTTAGTGATGGCTAGGCCACTAAAGTGTCTCCCACAAATTCTGTCATGTGTTTCCTTGATAGCATAAGAAGCTTCATGACTACGTAGAAAATGGAGAAAGGGTCCATTGAAGCCATGTTTATAAAGTATTTCCCTAGTATGGTATAATGAGAGGTACTCTAAACAAAGGCTCTTTGAGCATTCCTCAATAGGTTGGGAGGAATAATGCCGAGGTTAAAGTAGTTAAAAGTTTGGTCATACCAAATGTCAGAAGGAGATGCTTCCACACTAAAAATGGTAAGAAAGTCATAACTGATATATAGGGTGTGATAAATATATGGATGGTGATAAATATTTTAACTTCAATGGTCGAGATGTGGTTTGGGAAATAAGGGAAGCCATTATATCTGTAAACTTGTTAGTAGATCAAGGAACTTACTGGATAAGGTAATGATAGAATGATGCTAAGAGTACATATATGAGTTTTTTTACTTCAATAGGACATCATTTTTACATTGATAGGATCCATTGACCTGGTTGATGACCATTTGGGAGTTACTAAAGACAATGATTATCTTGACCCTTAGGGATAGAGTAGTTTGGAGACCTATGACCAGGGCTTCATACTCAGCCACATTATTTATGAATTTTGAGTCAAGTTTAAAGGAAAGGGGAAGATTTTCACCATTAATGAGAATGAAAATAACTCTGGCATCTCCACCATGTTGGCATTTGGAGCCATCAAACAACATGGTCATTTGGTAGGTGGGTTCTTCCTAAGAAAGAGTTACAATGGACTCATCTAGAAATGTTAGTGGAAGCGGTTAATTGTTTGATAGAGGAGTTTTGGCTAATTGGTCATCAATGACTTTCCCTTTAATTGATTTCTACTGAAGTAAATCAATGTTAAACTTAGCTAAAATCATGATCCACTTAGCCATACAATAGTTTTGGTATGATTTGGAGTGCATGTAATTGAGTGGGTTAGTATTGGTGATGACAGAGGTTTATATGATTAAGAAGGTAATGGTGAATCTTGAAAGCTATGAAGACAAGTGTTAGGTAAAGTTTCTTGAGATGGGAGTATCGAGTCTCATATTCTATAAGGGTGTGACTAATGTAGTAGATGGCTTGATCTTTATTTTTTTAATCATAATGAGTGAGCATTACCCCTAAGGAATGGTATGTGGTGGATATATAAAGTTATAAGGGTTGGTCTTCTCTATGATGGATGAGGACAGGTAGAGAAATAAGGTACACCTTGATTAAATCAAAGGCTTGTTGACAGTCCTTGGTCTACTTAAAAGATGTGTCTTTCTTTAGGAGATGGTGAAAGGGTTGACATCTATCTGATAACTGGGAGATGAAGTGTTAGATGGATTGAAGTTTCCCATGTAGGTTGTGGAGTTGCTTAAGGTTAATAGGAGGATACATCTCCAAGATTGCTCTAACTTTGGTGGGGTATATTTCAATTCCTTGAAGTAAAATAATAAATCCAAAAATATTTCCTGATAAAACCCCAAAAATACATTTATTGGGGTTGATTCTGACATGATAATGGATTAGTCAAGTGAAGATGATTACAAGAATGGCTAGGTGAGCCTTGTGGTGTTTGGATTTCCCAAGGAGATTATCCACGTAGTCCTCTATAGTTTTATGGATGAGATTATGAAAAATTTAGGTCATGACATCCTGATAGGTTACTCCAATGTTCTTGAAACCAAAAGGCATGACCTTGTATTAGAAGGTTCCCCATGGGGTGATAAAGTAAGTTTTATGCTTATCATTAGGAGAAATTAAGATCTAATTATATCCCAATAAACCATTCATGGGAGATAACATCTCATGGCTAGCTATAATATCAATAATTTGGTTAATGTTTGACAAAGGAAAGTCATCCTTTGGACAAGTGAGGTTGAGGTCATGAGAGTCAATGTAGAGGCAAAGTCCCCCTATGGGCTTGGTGATAGGAATGATGTTTGAAACCCATTTTGGATATTCGATAGGCCAAATGAAGTTGATAGATAAGAGATGTTGAAGTTCTTCTTTGACAAGAAGGATAATGCAAGGATGCATCCTATGAAAATTTTGTCACACTAGCTTAACTTCAAGATGGGTGACAATGTTATGGAGGGAAATAGAAGGGTCAATTTTGGGAATGTCTTGATAAGACCAAGAAAATGCTATTCTACAGTCATGAAGGAAAGAAGGGTAATCTTGCTACTTCATGGAATTTAATGATTGGTAGATATTGATGAAATGGGGATTATTTTGAGTACCCAAGTTGACATTGATAGTGGATTTATTCAACATGGTTTGGTTCTCAGAAGGAAGGGATTTATGGATATAAGAATCCCTTGTATCGAGGTAGGTGAGAATGGAGTGATCATCCTAATGTTGGATGGTGTTCATTGTAGGAGAATCACTCTCTATCATTTCAATATGGATGAGAGGAAGGGTTTTAGTTTGGCCATCCTTTTGATAGGTCAGGCATGCCAAACTAATGGCATTTATCAAAAAAAATTAGATATAATGATATCAAAGTCTTCAAACTTTGAGGGAGATGGTCTTGGTAAGGATGGAACATCCTCGTCGATGGCGGTGATGGGTTTTGGTGAGGTGGGTTCTTCTAGTGGTATGAACCCAAGGCAAAATAACTCATGAGGTTTTTGAGTTTTGATTCTTGGTAGTTCATGAGGTCCATGTTCATAAAGGTCAAGACCAAACTCCTTCCAAGCACATCTATAAAGGTAAGCTTTGGCATGGTCAGATGGATGAGATAGTGACAAGCAACTGATCAATTCCCCTTTAGATGAAATTTGTTTGATTGTTGGGGAGCCTAAAAGGGATTATGGTTATAATGTTGGGATCATAAGAAGGGTCATGTTTGAGGTTCTCATACTCTTGCAGAGTAGGGAAAGCATCTAAGGCTAAAAGACGATACTCCACAAGTGAGAGACATTGGGATGTGGGTTCCAAGGGGTCCTCTATAGTAATTTGAGAAGAAAGAATATATGAGATAGTGGAAGCTTCATCAATGGTATGGGAAAGAGTGTTATGGGTTTTGGTTAGTGGTGCAGTAATGTTGTTAGTAGTTGATGGTGAAGTGGATGAGGAAGGAAGAAGAACATCGGTAGGTCAATATGTCATACTATAAGAGGTAAAAAGACTAGGTTCAACTTTGATGGTAAAAACTTGACCTTCATGCTCAAATCTGACACATCAATGTATAATAGAAGGGACACAACTCATGACATGGATCCAAAGGCATCTAAGTAACACATTGTATTGAAACTTGCCCTCTATAACATAAAATAGTTTGGGAATGATGTGAGGTCCCAAGAGGATATGGAGGACAACTCTCCCCAAAGTAGTAGCCATGGTATCATTGAAGGATTGAAGGACCACTAAAATTTTTGTTATGATGTTCTTTGGAAGTTGAAGCTGGTCATAAACAAGGGAGGAAATAATTTTGATGCTAGCTCATCCATAAATCATCACCCTTTTGATGCAAGTTTGATTTATGTATGTAGTGATGAAGAGGGGAGGATCAGGATCATTAGTATGAATAGGATGTATTTTAAAATCTTGAAATGTGACAAAGATAGAAAGTTGGAGGGCTCCAAAAAAGGGTGCAAGAGGTTGAGAGCCATCTAGTTGAACCTCTAGAGATTACAGAGCCTTTATCAATGCCTGATGATGATGGGGTAAGGTGTTGATCAATTCATAAAGGCTCATTTTCATTAATGTTTGATGAATTTGTTCTAACATGATATGCTGGATGGATTTAGAAGGGTTGGAGGGAGAGGCTCCCAAAATGGATACTTTGGGTTTTGGTGGTGGCATAGGTGAAGGTGTAAGTGTTTGGGTTTGGTTAGAAGGTTGAGGGGTTGAAGGGTATATCTAAGGAATAGATAATTTAGCTTTTCCATTATCCTTATATTGGGCCCAAGATTGGGTAACCATATGAATAGTGTGGATGGGGGGGATTTTCCAAGTTTGATGTTTGCTTCAATTCCTCCTTCTCACTCTTGGGTGAGAGTGGGGGAGTAGGCAAATGTTGGATAAGTTGAGTTGATGGTTAGATTGGTAATGGGGGTAAGAGAGGCTCATATAATAATAGATCATCCTCATCTTATAAGATATGAACAAGTGCTTAGAGAGATTTTTATTTCTCCATGTCATATCTTGGTGTCCTATGGTATGACCAGATCAAGTTATCATTAAACTAGGAGGGTTTGGTATTGGAAGGGTAGAATGGTTTGATAGGTGGTAAGTGTTGACCAAATTTGACCCCAAGTCAAATTTGGGTCAACCCATAATATTTTTAAATTTTTAATAAGGTTTCATATGTCCTATGGGGTCTACTATTGTCCTATATGTCCACTTACCCTTCCCCTAGTCCATATTGAAGCTCACCTCCCTTGTA
The DNA here is from genome assembly GCA_037957365.1 of Torreya grandis. NCBI lineage: Eukaryota > Viridiplantae > Streptophyta > Pinopsida > Cupressales > Taxaceae > Torreya > Torreya grandis. The sequence continues at coordinate 1,782,439 of JARHVA010002674.1, forward strand.
CTGACCTAGTCAATCAAAGTCAACATTAGTCAACCATGTTAAAACTTATTAAAATGCTAAATTAATTTTTTAAATTTCCTAAAATGGTCTTTAATAGGTCTCAATATGTTTACAAGTCATGAATTGGCCACTTGCTAGGTCTCATGTGCAAAAAGGGTCATTTGGCCACCTTTTTAGCTCAATTAAATGACTTTTAAGGACTTTCAAGTTAAAATATTTGTCACCAAAGTGGATGATAATGTGGATAAGGTTTAATCATGTCATATTCAATTAGGTAGTAGTTACAAGTCAGTTTCATCATTCAAATGGTAGTTTTTCCTAAAAAATAGGCCAATTATAACACTTGTACAAACTTCTCAAGTTTACTTGCAGCAAAAAATGTGGAGGTGTGACTCTTTACCTCAAAAAAGGCCATTTCCATGTTTTTTTTGAATAAATAATGTCAAAATATTCATTTCTAACTTATTTTACTTCATTTTCACTTGGCAAGCTTAAGAGGAGCATTTTTAAACACTTGATATGGACCGTAAAATTAGAGTCAAGAATAATGCTTATAAATTTGGATAATAATTTGAGTGCACTTAAAATCCATAACAATAACTCTCATATTGGTTTCTCCTCCTTCATGAACAATCAATTACACTCTAGGCAACTTTTTATGAAATTACATTCAAGAGGGGTATGATTGTGCATATGTTTCTTGTTTTCCAGAATCTATGGAGATATATGATCTTGATGAAGTTGTTTATAGGTTGGAATAAGGACTTATCCATGGTTTTCTCATAATCCAAAACTTCATCTCTCAATGTCTTTGAAAGGGATTTTCCAATGGTGCTTGTTTCTCAAGTTTGTAGCCATGGATGGGTAACTTGAGTTTTCTCAACATGGAAGGGGATCCATGGTGATGCTAGTATGCTTGGATTAATGTTTTAAAAATTCCTCCATTGAATTATCTTATGATAATTCAAGTTACCCCCCCTTTCCAAGAAATTTGTTCAATTTTCCTTATTCACTACTTAGTTAGTTCACAATCATCTTACTTGAGCTCCAAGAGGTTTGTATGGAGGTGTGAAGGGTTAAAAACATGGTGGAATTCATGTTTGATGTTATAGAATACCCAAGATTCATGGTTTTCATGTTATGAAAGTGAATATGCTATGCAAGTTAGATTTTTCCTTCAAAATATGAGTTGACTGTGTTGGTCCATTTGTCCTTGAAAGTTGCATACAAAATTCCTTGAGTTTTTTTGAAATAACATATGACATGACTGAAGGAATTTCCCATGATCCTAGTTTTTTGGTCTAATATCCATATCTACCTACAAAAACAATGCAAATTTTTAGAAGCAAAGGGTAAGAAGAGGATGGTCATTGAAACCCTTGAAGTTGTCCAAGAAAACACTGAATTTTAATAGTGATCACCTACAAGAGGGTAATGAGAAGTTACTTTTCACCTCACATCAAGAATTATAAACTATTATATCAAAGTTAAATAATCCTAAATGGTTCAAATGGTAATCCTAAAATAAGATGAAGTGGAAAAGGTATAATTTGATTTCTTGACCTCCAGAACACCTTCCCTTATTTGTACACAGGCCTGGGAAGGGTCATCTACAACAGGCCTTAGTAAGATTCTGATCTTAGTTGGGATAGTAGTATAAAAATTGGATGTCTAGGGTGAATTTTATATTTAAGGTAACTATGCCTAAAGTGAATTTGATTCATGTCAATAACATAACCTAAGAGAGCTCAAATTAACCTATAGGCAACACCTAAATCCATAAAACATAGTCATGTGGGATACCTTGGTAGTGAGGTAGAAGTTAGAAGTTTGGAATTTGTTTAGAATTTTTAAATTGTATTTAAGTTAAATAAATGATAATTTACCTCAAAGATATCATGATTAACCCCTATACATCATTTACTAGGCCCAACTCTTGCCAAAGATGCACCCTACAGGGGCAGAACCATGACTTTGTTAGAGCTTGAAGATTCCAAAGTGAAACTAGAACATGATGAGAGTTCCATGATATATGGAACATGTAAATAAGGTCCAAACACATTAAAAAAATTCATATCATGACCTATAATTAGAGTCCTAAGGATATCTCAGTCCTCAATGAGTGATGGCCTAGTCTTGGGAGTAAGGGATACATTGGTGCAAAAGATGGAGCTTATCTTAGCAAGATGGTGGATTAAAACTTGAATGAGATTTTTAACATAAAAAAGGGTGTTTATTTTTTTCCTAAATTATAAATAAAACTCAAAAGAACCTATAGTTAGGCCTGAAATAGGGTTTCCCTTCCTTTGCAGTCATAAACCTAGTCTAGGTTTCCAAACACATAAGAAGGTGTTTGAGGGGAAAATAGATAGTAAATGGTTTGAATACATCATGGGAGGAATATATTATCTTTTTATGTCCTAAAAAATCTCAAGTAAATACATTAAACCTCCTAATATAACCTATACCCTACCTACCTTCACAGTTTGCCTTCATAAGTTTACTTAGCAAATATGAGGAGTTTGGTAGTCTAATGGAGGAGTTAGAAGATAAAAACTGGTATAGAGTATAATTAATACCCATAAGACACTCCATAATTTTCAATTTTCCAATTTTAATAGGTAAAACCCTCTCTATTTTATCTCAGAGCAGAGGCAATTTTCTCATGCATGAGGTTGACAGTTTTGGGGAAAATGGTGAAATTAATGACCCATAGGTCAAGATAACCATGTATGATGGTTGAATAAGATTTAAAACACCCTTTTATAGCTAAAAAACATTTATAGGAGTCTTGGAATAAAATAGGGTACCCTATACTACAAAGGTTGTAGTTACAATGGCAAGGAATGGTAAGCAAAGGGCTTGGTAAGGATGGTCATTTTCACTTTTGTAATTAGTTAATATTCATAAGTGATTTAATAATTAATATGGTATTATTTGAGAAGTTTTAAATCATTTTACAATAAAAATAAAGGTACAAAATCCTCAATTTTGGCTAAGGGTGCAGACAGACCTATTGACAAGGTCTAGGCCTAATTGCTAAATAGGGGTCATCTTCATTTCTAGCTATTGGGAAGCCATTAAAATAATTTAGGCATGTTTTCTAGATGTTTACCAAAGTTTTTTAACCATTTTTTTCAATAAAATCCAATAAAAATCCAATTCTTGGCTTAAAAGCTCCCAAGCCCTCATAGAATGCACAAAATGGTTCAAATCAAGTTGAAAAGCTTAGAACCTTCATGAGCTTATGCATGGCATATTGATGAATTTTTGGAGGATAGATAAGGTTTTTAAGGATCCCTCAATGGAATTTATGTGAATTTATAACATGTGGACTTCATGAACAAAGGCTAAAAGGGCTAATGACCTCAAAACCCTTGCCAACCCTATTTTAGGACCCATTGGGGGAAATCAAACCAAAAGTGAATCTAAATGGATGAATTTGACCATTAGTGATGAATATAAGTTGTTAAAAACTTCATGAATATCAAATCCATGGAATTATATTATATTAAATCCATATAGGTGATGCAATAAATAAGTTTTCTTTACATTTTATTATTTTTTACAAGCCCTGAAGATGATCAATGGATGCCATTAACCTGGGAGGATATATTTGGACTTTAATCAAATATAAATTCCATTTTTAGAGCTAGGGAATACTCACAAGTGTCTCTTCTAAGCCTCTCACTTTAGCCAGTCTAAAGTAGCATCTAAAATGACATAGTGAAAACTCAATTTGGAGACTTTTTAAGGTCCTTCTAATGAAGGCAAGCATATGAATTGTCCCAACATGTGTCACAAGACCCCTAGTATGTATCATTTAGGAAGGATGCAAATATTATAGTGCCAAGTGTCAAGGAATACCTATTGGAGAGTGATCTTGATTATAGGTGATGATTGAGCTTGTGTAAGAGAATGTCTAGTTAAAAAAACTCCCAATTCAGGTGAAGGTTTATTTATAAATCCCTCTCCTCATCACACATGAGAAAATTGTCCTAAATTTCTTTGGAATTCTCAAAAGGAAACCTATGATGAAGGTAATTTGTAAGAAATAATGATTGGGAAGAATTGTTATGCCACACCTAGAAAAGAGGCTAATTTGGGATGAGATGATGTGTAAATAAGTTTCATGACTCATTTTCCATTGCATCAACATGTATTTTAACTGATTATCACCTTTTGACACTTGTCCTTGTTCCTCTTCAACTTATATCTTCTCTCTCTTCCTCTAAGTTTTATAAATGTGAGCCATTTTGGCTATTATAAGGGATACCACAGTTAGTATTACAAAGCCCTACTAATATGACATTACACTTTGTATTTGAACATTAAATACAAGTCTAATTATGAGTTATGAACATTTTTTCTAAGTGTGTGAGTGATGTATAGTGTAGCTAAGTGATAGTATCATCCTTACTCCCTATATCCTTCATGTTATGCAAGAGTTTTGATTTTAACAAGTCATGTGAAGTGTGTTGAATGTACTAGGCTCTCCTTCAAGTATGCAATTGTCTCTATGGTATGTAATCTTCCCCTAGATTAGTTATCTTGTTGATTGTCTAAAGTATTTTACCTTCACATTGAAACACTATTTTAGGATCATTCAATGCATATAATTTGTCTTAGAAATCATTGTTGCTTAGTAAAAGTCTAATAGTCTGTGGGATATGTCTTGGTGGATCACCTTTTAAGTGTAATTTCCATTTTACGCAAGCTTATAACTCTTTTCATAAGCAATCATTAGATTAAGTGATAGACATTTAAATAAGAATCTATAGAGATAGCCCTTAAAATATATAGATTCATCTCTTCTTCAAGTTCCCACAACTTGAGAGATGATTCAATGTTGCATCAAATTGTAGGAGCTTGATAGAGTATCCTAGGGTGCACAATTTGATGACAACAGTAAGCTAATGGAAGAAGTTTACAACAACCTTTGTATGATAGTTGAGTAATATTAATTCAAAGGTGTTGGAGGTGATGGCTTTATGTTTTTATGGATGGGAGCCTTCTTAGAAGTAGTTTTCACCTTAGAAGTTATAGGTGGTGAAATGGTTTTAGTTAGTGGTTGGGATTGCTTAGTTATGTTTGGCTTTGGGGTAAATAATTTGAGAGTAAAAGATTTGGATGATGATGGTTTGGATATAGGTGGATATATTAGTTAGGAATGATGGATAATGAGATGGTTTGATGGGAGTAGGCCTAGGTAGAGAAAAGTGGGATGGTTTACTAGAGGAAGAATAGGTAACTAAGATGGTAGAAGGATGGGTTCTTAAGATAAAGGGTAAGAGGGAAGGAGGTGGTATGGGTCTAGTTAGAGGTTAAGGTTTAGGTAACTCTACCTTAATAATTGGTTTAGCCAGGGGTTTATTTGGTGGACTAGATGGGGTTAAGTCTAGCTTCAATGAAGTTTGAGTGTGGCTAGGTGTGGGAAGTATTCATAGATTATTGATAGGTTTGGTATGAGAAGCATAAGGTTATTTGGTAATGTCAAATGGAGGTTATTGGGATGGTTCACCTATGATTTTTGAGGAAGAGGTATTCGATGAAGAGGTAATAATGGGTTTAAGGGTGGATGTAAGGGAGGTTGATGATTCAAATTTATTTTGGTGAGGGAGCCCAAAATGATGCCAAAGGTGGCTCTATCAAAGTTGGGTTGAGAGGTGAACTCTAGAATTTGAACTACTCTATAAAAGGGCTTGTAGATGGTTTTGGTTCCTTGGTCAATAGTTTCAAAACTTAATCCCTTAGGTGGAGAAGAGGGAATAGTTCCTTCATCCTTGTTTTTGATGGAAGGTTCCAAAATTGGTGGTTGGGTGGATGAGGTAACCTTATCTTGTGGAATGGTTTCTAAAGATATAATTTGTGGTTCTATGATGGGGGAGGTAGGTATGGTGTCCTCAAGTGAAGGCATGGACATGGTTGCTTCCTTTGTTTAGGTATCCAAAGGAATGGAGGGTAGTTCTACCACTTCAATGGGTGGAGTGGAGGAAGAAGAAATGATTAAAGCAAACTTTGTCTCATTTGGTATTTCTATCAAAGGAGAGGTAGATAAATATAAGGTCTTATCAAGTGAAGGGAGGGGTGGTTTATTCCTTCATTTTTATTTCTAAAGGAATAGAAGGTGAGTCCACTACTTTCATAGGTGAAATGGAGGAAGTAGTGGTTGTGGTAATGGTCTCCTCAATAATGGGCTCAATAATAATAATGTTGATGGTATGTGCCTAATGAGAGAGATGAATCTAGTTTATTGTCAGGGTGAAGGGTATAAGGGGCATGATTGGGAAAAGGTTTATGAAAGATTTCAAGGGATTGATTAGGAGGTGTATTAGGATTATCAAATGAAATTTCTCCACTATCGATTAAGCTTTGGATAAGAATTTTGAAGGTATTACACCTACTAACATTATGTTCTATAACTCATTAAAAGGCATAATGGTCATTCTTATTGTACCAACCACGTATGGGGTGAGAAGCATCAAATTATTGGGGTGGTTTGATAGGTAGAATTTGTATGAGGTCAGCTTTGATCAATTTATCCAAAACTAAAGCATAAGACTCCCCTATAGGTGTATACTATTTTGGAGGAACTCAATTTTGGTTTTGGTTTTGTTGGTAGGAAATGTTGGAAGAATTAGTTTGATGGGGTTGGTTGACAGTTGGTGGTGGAGTAGTTTTTAGGACAACTGAGTTTGTGGATTCTTTTGTCTTGGTATTGGGATGGTTGGATTGGTTAGTGGTTTTGGTAGATCAAAGGTCATTGGATTTAAATATAGAATTCTTGTTCTCAATTTCCCTTCATCAATGGCTCAATTTTCAAGTTTATGTGCCATGATTAATGCCTCATAAAATTTTCTAAAAGTTTCAACTTGAAGAGTGGGGGCAATATGTTTGGCATAACCTCGAGAGAATACCTCAATCAACTCAAGTTGGGGTAAGGAAATAAAATATGATTGATGAGACCTCTCTATATGGATATGAAATTAGTAATTAATTCGTCATCAAATTGCCTAATAGAATAGAGGTCAGTAATAGAAACCTTTTTAGATATATTTATTGAGAAGTGATCTAAAAAGATTTGGGCTAGTTGAGAGAATGAAAATATGGAGTGCTTGGTAAGAACACTATACAAATAAATGGCTTGTCCTAATAAATACATGGGGAAGGTACAAAGGAAGAGAGCATCATCATATGTAATCAAATAACAAGAAAGATGAAATACTCTTAAATGTTTTTGGGGGTCCTCCTTGACTTGAAATTTTGTAAACTTGGGTAAGTCCTATTGAGGAGGATAAGAATGGATAGGAATAGATGGATTGATGGGTTTATTATAGATTTGATCATAGGATACAAGGTTATGGGACCTAGAGATAGATGACTCCAGGTTGGTCATTTTATCCATTAACATTTGGACCAAATATGTTTGAGGTTTGGAAGCTGCATAACTAGATGGTAAGCTTTGTTGAGGTTGGGTGGCAGTAATGTATGGATAAGTTGCAAAAGGTGTTGAAGAAACCAAATATTGGTAAGCAGTCATAGGAGGTTGGGATGGTGCCACATAAGGGTTTATTGACACATGGCTGGGTGGAAGGTGTTATATATCCTTGTGGGTTAGAAACATATGGGTAAGATGTCATGGGTACTTGTTGGGGGGATGATATGGTTTGGTTTAGAGGTATGTTTGGGTTGGTAGATGGTAGTATGGATGTATATTGGGTTAGAGGTATGAAAGTGTTAATTGGTTTTTGGTGGGTAGTAACTCTAGTGCTAATAAGTGGAAGTGTTTGAGGTATGGAAAGTACCAAAATCTAATGTGGGGTAGAAATGGGTGGGTGGGTTGAAATAAGGTTAATGGTATAAATAGGGATAGAAGATACCCCCATGGTAGAAGGAGTATAGGTGAAAAGAGGTAAGGTTGATCCAATGTTGGAGGTATTGGTTAGGGTAGTAGGTGTTTGGCTATTGGTTAGGATGTTGGATGGAGTTTGGGGAGTGGTATTAGGTGGGATATTGGAAGAAGAATAGGATTGGGTGAGCATGGGTTGGGTTGAGGTGGCACCCACTAGAATATGTGGATGCATACCATAGGGAGGATCCATAAGAGAAACTAAAGCAAAAGGGGTACAATTAGATAAGGTGCCTAGGTAATATTGAAGAGCCACAAGATTGTTATCAAGGAAGGCAACAAAATCTAGATCACCCTCAACAACAATCAAAGGCCTGATAGGAGGGGAGAAAAATGAGGGGAACCCTCAACATTAGAAGTATACTCCATTGAGCAAGAAGAATAAGGTGGTTGTTTTTGGTTTGATTCCTCAGCTATTATCTAGTAAAGACCATGAGAAGAATAAAAAGGAAATAAATAAAATCACAACTCAAATATAAATCAATCCAAAGGAAATGATCTCAAGGAAAGAAAACATACACTAAAGTACATTTAACAACCTAGGGTTCTTTTTAAATTGCTTTTGGCTTATGCCTTAGAAAGTGTGAAGAGGAAATTTGGTTTATAGATCAGGTACTAAAGAGGAAATCTAAGGTTGGTTTTAGGTTGTGTTTACGTGATCAAAAGATAAAATCTATATTGATCTTTAGTATGTGGCTTGATATTGGGGCCTACCCCCTCACTTCACACACCACAACGATAAGGGTGTTGGGTACTTAGCCAAGATATACTAAATTTCAAAGTTTATACTCAACCAGAGATCTGAGTTGGTTCTTCCCTTGGTAATGACCTCCAAGTAGGATTTCTAGAAAAGGGTAAGATTTACCGCTAGGTGATGAAATCCTCATTGGGCCTTGTCTTCAATTTTTTTTGATATGTTGATTGGTTATGTGGTTTGAAAAAAGTGTGTGATAACAAGAGTGAAATCTATGATTAATTACTTTGATTTTAAGTTACTACATGAACTAAAATAAGCAAGCAATCAATGTATGAAAAAGGTTTATTATAATCCCAAAATAAATTTCAAATTTCATTGGATGAGCATAGAATAAAAGAATAAAAGAATAAAAAGGGATGGAAGGTCCCATTGGGCGTGTCAAAATGTTTCTCTTAATTTCTAGTCATTTCTTAATTTGGAAGTAAGTAATAAACTAGTAAAAGGGGTGTGTAAAAGAATACCTGGTAAAAGTGCATGTTGATCCAGACAATGATGTGAACTACTCTTTAGCTTGGAAGGAATAACTTGTAGATAAGAAAGACACTAGAAAAGGGGTTGTTAGTAAGACAATTGAGTGGACTACCTAGTGTGAAATAGATACAAGAAGTGTAAATTTTCTAGGAGGTTGTCAATCTATTATTAATAGCAATTAAGTCGATATAGATGAATGAAAAGAATAATTACATTTAATAACATGAAAGTAAATACATGTAATAAGAAGAAGGTAAAATGCTTGTTTAACTAAAATGACTAAATGTAGCAAAAGTGGGTCAATACTCATGCTAAGATAGTTGGGGTCAAGTCTAGAAAGTCAGAGAAGTCTCTGTGAATAGGCAAAAACATAAAAAGTAGGGTTTGGTTGAGGTAGAGGGATTGAAAATAACTTTCTATTATTTTTACCACAAAGACTGTCGATGATTGGGTGAACCGTCAGTAGTTGGCCTAACCATCGATAGTTGAGGTGACCATCAATGGTTGGGCTAACCATCAGCGATTACCTATGTATTTTTGAAAATGATCAAAAAAAGAATTATAGATTGGATAAATGGTCAAATAGGGATTTGAATATAGGTCTGGTTAGAAGTGGGAAGTTGGGAGATAAGTTTGATCAAGTCAGGTTAGAAATAAAATCAAAACAAAAAAATAAGTACAAAGTTACTTATAACTTACTAGATTGTTGATGGTGGAAGTCTAGAGCAATTTGGTCAGAGTGATAGTACTTGGGCCTCAAGAGCAACTTGAATAAAATTTTGGATCTCTATTTCTACTAATTTATTATTGAAGGAATGATGAATACCTTTATGTAATAATATTTGATAGCTTGGACATGGATTTTGTGGATCCTTTTCACTTCCTAAAAATCTCCTTTTATAGGATGAAGTTACTAATTGAGTAAGAGGAAGTTACTAATTAGATAGGGGATAAATTTTCCATTTACAATGTTTTAAATATTACTAGTACCACATAAGGGAAGTTTCAAAATTGCGTTATAATTATCTTATACATATCTAGAATTGATTTTAAAGCAGGTTTGATGACCTGATCATCAATGGCTAGGCTAACTGTTGATGGTTAGGCTGATTGTCAATGGTCGAGTGTCTAGGTGAATTTGTTCAAGAAAGAGGTGTTTTAAAAGGTTAAGTTAAAGGTGTTGAATTATTTTTTTAATAGGTTTAAACTAGCAAATGATTTTAGTTAACTAAGTGGCCAACTAAACTCAAGGTCAGATGAGGGTCAAGAAACTCTGACATCTAAAACTTTTGTGTGTAGTTTTTGAGTGTCTACATTCATAAGCATTAGTATGGTAAAATTGGATCATATTTTATGTGAGGGTGTTAGAAAGTGTGTTAAGTGCATATAAACTATCAATCTCTACAACATCTTTCACTGTAAAGGGGATTATCTCAAACTAAAGTGGTTATTTGATAGAGATTCTCATAGGTTGATTAACACATGATATGCACCCAACATTTCCTATCGAAAGCCTTTTTATTAGCCCTAAAAACTCTTAATAATAAAATTCATAAATATTTTCATTCAATATATTACACTTGCATTAAATTTTCCTTAAAAAATATGAAGGAACCTCATTTTTTTAGAAGGTGGGACATCATAACCATCCACCATTAGTCCCAAAAATTCTTTCTCATCAATGAATGGTGGCAGTAGTAGATTGGGAAACATTTGAATCACATTAGAAGTGGCAAATTGGTTTTTGGATTATTGAATAATGAGATTTTTTAATTTTTTATCTCTCAAACAATTACATCTCTCTCTAAAATATTTCCATCTATCAATTTGACATGTTATCATTTAATTAAATTCATCTACAGTAAGGTAAGGGTCCCATACTGGGGGATTGCTAATTATTTTTGAGGGTGTCCTGCTGAGAAATTGTAGGATTATTTTTCCTAATTTAAATTCCTACATTCTTTATAAAATTGTGTAATATACGTTGCTCTAAAAAATTAATTCAAAATGGGACCTAGGTTAAACATTAGACATGGCTTAAACATGGACCCAATTAATCTTGAAACATGGACTTAGTTTAATTTTTATCCTAATGTTTTGTAATGTTTTGCAACACAACCAAATCTTAAGTTAAAAATCATAGCTTGGTCTAAATAATCACATGGTCCCTTTATTATAAGGCTTATCCTAAATTATTATCCTAAGGTTTATCATATTTGTTAATATGATAAAAACCTTAAGATAAGACTTTATGCTATGTCTTTGTTAATTTTGAAGTCCTTTTGTTTTAGGTTTCTAACCTTGGTCCAAAGTCTTTATGCCTTTGTCTATTTTAATTCATAGGGTCTCCTTTAATATGTTTAGAACTTATCTTAAGTATTTTATCCTAAGTCCTTTATATATGATCTCAAACTTGACTTTCATTCTTGTTTTCAGGATCAATGATCCATATTCGCTCAGATGAGATTGATCAAACAAATTGAACTAAGTTAAAAATTCAATAGAGCCTAGGATGAGCAAGAGGGTAACAAGTGTCACCTTCTCATAAAAAAACTTTTGAGAAGACAATGGTGGTACATCCCTTAGATCTTGATCTAATGGTTTGTGTTTTCTCATACAAGATGGATCCAATGGAGTGTGACAATTATTGAAAAGTCAAACCTCAACCAAATAGTTAGAGCCTGAACATGCTCCCAAGATCTATGGTTCATGTGAGCTTGACACATTTGATCAAATGATGCATGTAATGTTGAATTTTCAAAGGTTATATATAGCTATAATGGGATGATAAGTTTCACCATTATTGGAGCCCAAAACAAAGATCAAACAATGCATGGGAGCCTAGTACAAAGAGCACATAAGCACTTAGTAGTCACCATGTGGCACACATAGGAAATAAGATGAATCTAAAAATGACAAGTGAGAAAATCACTAGAGAACCCCATGGACATGTTTAAAATTTATGCTCATGTGCTCATCAATGATGTTCATGTAGATGTCAAATGATAATCATGAGGATGTCAATTTTAAGAAAGTAAAGAGCCCAGATGATGTGTTTAGAATTAAAGGTTATGCACCCATAAAATAAATTCATATGGACATCAAATTCCAATCTCAAGGGTGTCAATTTTAACATAATACATAGTCTTGAATATGATTTTAAAATTAATGTTCGCATGTCTGTCAAAGACATTCATGCCAATGTTAAATGATGGGCACACAAACATCAATTTTAACATAGTAGAGAGTTCTAAAGATGAGTTTAAAATTTATGGTCACATGCCTATCAAATACTTTCACACTAACATCAAATGATATTCAAAATAACTTTAATTTTAAAAATAACTATTTGGATCCAAATTCAAAGGCAATAGTCATATTTTGAATAATGATGAGTAGAATGCCACATGAATGCAATGTGCTAAATCAAAGACCTTTTAGACCTGGGGATGTAAAGGTATGGATCTAAGCTCATGATTTTTGAGCTCACATCCACCATTAGAGCACTTTTAGAACTTACAAGAATGCCCATGCAAGGTGAGGACCATAACCAAACCCTGTGAACATTATGATTGACTTGAAGGGAGTTAAATTATCACCTATATAAAGATAAGTTGAGCTAGAGTCCATTAATGAGAATTCTAAAAGGATTTGAATAAATGATTGGGGACCTCTCATATATATTTAAGTAACTTATAAATATAATAGTGCATGTATTGGGTATCATCAGAAAACAATGAAGACCTTATAGTAGTAATATGGCACTTCATCAGCCAGAGGGTTCTCCAAGTCAAAATATTCTTCTTGTGGCTAAACCTTATCCATTTTAAAAGTAAAATATTTTTTTTATAAATGCATGTGTTATTTTTAAAACACATGACCTATATATCAGTCTATTGGGAAAGTCTAGTGTATTTATATAAAATTTGTGGAAAGGACAACTATCCCTACACCTATAATTTTTAAATTAGTTAGGACTGATTGACATGCTTCCTTTCATCTTATAAATGGAGCATTGTCAATTGTAAAGAGGGGGGAAGTTTTTAGAGTCAAAATTACTTTGTAAACTTGGAGTAATTAATATAAGCAAGATATTCTACAAATATTGTCTAGTATTTACTTGTGTTCGTTGTTATTATGGCTTATCTCTCACTTGTTTGTTTTGATTTCCATATTTGAATAGTTCCTATGAATTCTTGGTGTGCACATTTAATTGTAGAGTTGTTAACTTGTGTCAATGCTAGGTTGAATAAAAGTCTTTAGATTCATTTCATTTTCTTACTCTTCTTGCATTTGGGCTAATGTTATTTGCCTATAGGGTAAATCTTTAAATTGAACCAGGTTCTTATTTGCATTATTTCCACCTTCCTTAGATGATTTTATGATATGTAATAGGATTTGACCTTATTCTACTTCATGTTACACATTGGTTAAGTGCATGCCTAGATGAAATATAAACTTTGTCATGGTATTTGGAATGAATATAAGCAACATTTCTTTCTACCCTACCCTTCTTTTTGCTTTTTTTTAACTAGATCACTTTAGCTTAATTATTATTGTAAATATCCATCTTAGGTTAGTTATCATATTATTTTTTGATCATAATTCACTGATCTTAGCATAAATACTTCATAATTTGCATAAGATCTATTATTTAGCCATGGTGTGTGAATACATTCATCTTAGTAACTATGCATTACAAAAAAATCACCAACACATCTCTAGCTCACTTTGTGACACCTGCAGTCATAAACACATCTCACTGTTAGACTTCAAAATTGAATTTAGTGAGAAATCATTTTGGTCTTAATAAATTAGAGAAATAAACTCACTCAGACAAATATTCATTGGTTCTTTAACTTAATTTGAATCTATTTAATAGAAGAATTTTAGCTCAAAAGACCTGATGGTTAACTAAAATTTGATGGTTATTTTGTAAAGTAGAACAAACTCAATTCCTTTGTATAATTTTTATGTAATTTAATAGTTCATAGACCTTTTATAACTAATTTCAAAGGGTTACAAATTTAATTATTTGCATTACTTGAAATTAATTTATTGTCCATCTACTTTATTGCCAATTTTTCTATGCTAGATATTGTTTGTAATATCAAATTTAAAGTTTTTGATTCATCATCTAAGGCACCTATAAAATTAATCATTTGCATTACTTAAAATTAATCAATTATCTATATGTTTTACTACCCCATGTCCCATGCCAAGGGTCCTCTGCAACAACAAACTTTATGCTTCATGATACATGATTTAACATTCCTAATACATTATTACAAATTTTAATTTAATGCCCATTTCCTACCAAACATTATTAATGTTTGATATATTTACTCTTCAAAGTAATCTACCTCATCTACTATGCACATGGTGAAGCACCACATAATTTTAAATCCATACCGATGATCACATTTTTGACCCTATAATGTTAAAAATCAAAAACTCGGTCTATTTTCATGTTACATGGTATTATACACTACGTTAAAAGCATAAAAATTGATTTAATTTTATTAAAAATATAATGTTATTTCTGTACTATTAATAATATATAGATGTATTGAAATATATTATACTAAAATATATAATATATAATACTAATTTATAACATATATTAACATATATATATATATATATATATATATATATATATATATCCATTGATGTAATCGATTTTACTCTGATCAAAAGCTTTGTACCTATCTATATATATATATATATATATATATATATATATATATATATATATATATATATATATATATATATATATATATATATATATATATATATATATATTAGATAGGTACAAAGCTTTTGATCAGAGTAAAATCGATTACATCAATGGTCACAATTGGCCAATACCAATAATATGACCATATTTATTCAATACCAACACTACCATCACAATTAGCGAATACCAACAATACTACCACAACTGATGAATACCAATAATATCACCACAACTAACAAATACCACCAATACGGCCATAACTAATGAATACCAACAATATCACCATAACTAGAAAATACCAACAATACAATCACAACCAATGAATACCACCAATACAACCACAACCAACCTTGCAATACATTCAAGAGTTGAACATGGGTGGTACATTTAACAATCAAGTTGCTTTATTAATGCACCCCCCATCTCATCAATTATATTAACATATATATTATATGATATAATAATATTGATTAATATTAAAATATATTTTACAAAATATATGATTTATATACAATATTAATATATTATTAATTAGTTTAATATATAAAAATATTATGATATATATATTATATGTCAATTATATTTATTTAATAACTGATATAGCTTGTTGGGGGGGGGGGGGGGGCATGGGCGGCTCGGGGTGGGGAGAAGGGGGCGCAGGTAAGAGGGGTTATATGAAGTGAAAGAGTATAAATCAATAATTAAACCTACTAGTTACTCCAAACCCATGACAATGCCAAAATAAGTTCATCTAAAATAATTGTGGGTGCAAACCTATTAAGATCTGAATCACCATGCAATGCTTTAGTCTACAATGGGTTTCATTTTTCATGTAAATAGATAGCCTATTAGAATAATCACTACATAAAAATTACAACTTCCTTGGTTTCAATAAGCAGGCATATGTATTCACTGGATAAGGAGAACAATTGTGGGTGATCATTTTTTGACTTGGTGATTGCAATGGAGAAATTACTTTCAATACAATTGAGCTAAAAAAATTAAAAGTGACTATGAAGAATTTTATGTTTAAAAATATGATAAAAATTTGAAGTGGAAAAATATGTTTGAAATAAACCATCTATTCCAATGTATATGCCTACTATTATACCACCACCACTTATTTCTCTTAATAATTAATAATGTTACACCTTCAAAAAATATGGATGAAACTCCACTTATTATGAAAGATCCTAATAATTATTTTTAAATCATTACCATCAATTCCAAGTTCTATGATGATAATTTTAATTATATTTCCATATTTAAACTTCTATAATTTTCATTGTACTATAGTATTCTAATAGGTTATTGAACATTTTCTAATTTTGATGATCCCCTAGATGTGATCCAAAACCCATGGTATTAGACCCATCAAGTGTAACTTATTGTGACAAGTATGTTGTTATTTTATTGGAATGAAATTCCCTAAATTATACAAATCTAAATTTAGTATAAATGGAAAGTGTAAGTCTGTGTGTGTGTGTGTGTGTGTGTGTGTGTGTGTGTGTGTGTGTGTGTGTGTGTGTGTGTGTGTGTGTGTGTGTGTAAAGTGTTTTGAGGTAGATTGCTTATGCCCTCACATAACCATAATTTAGATAAGCGTACAAAATCCTTTTTCAAGGGGTCTTTGAGTTACTAGATATGATTTTATGTCACTTATTTTAATTACCATTTTGGGGTTGAATTCATCTCTAAATATTAGTCAACTCCTTTGGTTTTAATCAGGGGGCATCTATATTCTCTAGATAAGAAGCTTAGTTGTGGTGATCAAGTTTTATCTTGGTGATTGCAATGGATAAATTACTTTTTTTACAATGGCACTAAAAAATTAGAAGTGACCAAGAATAATTTTGGGTTCAGAAATATGATAAAAATTTAAAGTGGACATATATGTTCAAAAGACACCATCTATTCCACTGTGTATCCCTACTATTATACCACCAGGTCCACTTGTTTCTCTTAATATTTAATAATGTTACACCTTCAAAAAATGTGGATGAAACTCCACTTATTATGCAAGAGCCTATTATTTCTAAATCATTACCATCAGTTCCAAAATTCCATGATGATAATTTTACTTCTATTTCCATATTTGAACTTTTATAATTTTCATTGTACTATGGTCTTGTAGTGGATTATTGAACATTTTTTAATTCTCATGATCCCCTAGATGTGATCCAAAACACATGGTATGAGATCCATCAAGTGTGATTTGTTGTGATAAGTTTGTTGTTATTTTATTGGAATGAAATTCCCTAAATTATACAAATCTACATTTAAATACAATCTATAAATTGATCAATATATATATATATATATATATAGTAAGTGTTCTGAGATAGACTACTTATGCCCTCACATAACCATATTAATTTAGATAAGCACAAAAAAAAATTTCCCAAGAGGTCTTTGAGTAACTAGGTATGATTTTGTGTCACTTATTTTAATTACCATTTTAGGGTCGAATTCATCTCCAAATATTAGTTTGTAAATTCAAGAAAGGTGACTCACCCTCATAGGCATTTGAATTGGTAAATTAAATTATCTCAAAGGTATTCTAGATGGGGATAAAAATTAATGAGTTAAATCCCTATTTAAAGACAATTTGCTTATGTTATATCTTCAAAAAATGTGAATGAAACTCCACTTATTATGCAAGAGCCTATTATTTATAAATCATTACCATCCTTTCTAAAGTTCCATGATAATAATTTTACTTCTATTTCCTTATTTGAACTTCTATAATTTTCATTTTATGTCTTTTAGTGGATTATTGAACATTTTTCTAATTCTAATGATCCCTTAGATGTGATCCAAAACCCATGATAGGAGACCTATCAAGTGCAATTTGTTGGGACTTATATAATTTGAGGATTGACAAAATATGCTCAAGGGTTGCTTATAGGTGTAAGGAAGTCTGATATGAGTTGACACTTAGCCAACTTCATAATAAGAAGCACCAAAGGCTTTGTGAATCTTTTATTTTTTTTGTGAGATGCATTTTGCAATATAGCTCATTGTAGCACCATCATGTTCAACGTTTTATTGGTTTCACATTTTGGTTCATTTAGATTAACATTGTAAGATGGATTGATCTAAAATTTTCATATATTAGACGAGGCTAATGTAGTGGCCCCAAACTTTACTATCTTGTTCAATGCAAGGAGTTTCATTTCTTGATCATGCTCACCCAGTTGTTTCTCATAAGTTGGAAATTTTAGTGCCACATAGTGTGGTAGCAAGGGATGAAACGATATGTCTAATGAAAAATGGTTATGCAAGATATATTTTGAATCAAGCACATAATTTGGATGCCTTTTATGTGTTATTTTTAATGAGATAATTTTTTTCCTCAAATGATTTAATAATTTGTAATGAGGATTGTGAAAAATCCCCACCTTAGTTCCTTTGCCTTGATTTACAAGGATATCTATAAAAAGATTCAAGTCTAGTATATAATAATATATGTAAATCTATTTATAAACATACTATATAAATATAAAATGCTCTTGTGCTAGCTAGAAATGATCTTGGTCATCATATAATGGACCAATTAGTCCTTAAAATACCTTAGAAATGCTTTCCAAATGAGTCGATAGCTAAAAATGGAATTGATCATCTTGGGATGTACCAGTTAATCATCAAAATACCCTAGTTGAAAAGCTTCCCAAATGAGTATGTTTCTATTTTATTGGAATGAAATTCCCTAAATCATACAAATATACATTTAGATACAATCTATAAATGGAAAGTCTATATATAGTAAGTGTTCTAAGGTGGCTAAAAATGGTGGTGATCACATTGAGATATACCACTTTGTAGTAATCTAAATCTAATCAAACGTCAAACTACCTAAGTAAGATCTAGAGCCATTAGAACTAAATGTAATTTATGAATTCATAATCTAAATCAACATTATAATCTTAAAGCTATATGCTCTAAATCATGATTGAACAGAATATAAAAACAAGAGGATTGGATTGATTATCTTAGACTTAGAATTTTGACATTATGTTGGTATGATCATGGACTATTGATGATAGATTAGATTGGCATAGATACTAGACTTGATCACCTTAATAGTTGTACATGGATTTTCTAGATGATTTGTAGTTAGCTCCAATGGAGGAGTGTAGTTGTTTAAATAAAAATAGGAGGAAAGGATCAATGGTTGATATTCAAAGTTTTCTTGTGGAGATCAAGGGTTAGGGATTATCCTTGGAAGCCTCTAAATTTAGAGTCTTATAGAGAGGAGCAGTGAGAATAGAGAGGATTCTAGAATTAGAGAATTATAGAATCTTCTTAGGGAATAATTAGGATTAGTTAGGAGATTAGATGGGTGATGAGGGACTAAGGGTGTAGGATAGCCTAGGAAATGGCTAGTGTAGGTGTGTCATGGGAGTTTAAAATTCTTAAATAATATATAAGTGGGGATAAGGATAAGATAATAGGGATTTAGGATATTTTTAATTGATTGGTGGAGATGGATAAGGTTAGTAGATGGCAAATAATGAAGGGGGATATTAGATAAATAATTATAAAGTGGTGATAAATTAGCGAAATGAAAGGAGATAAATTAGATAAGCAAAATTAGTGTCAAGTAATAATAATATTAGTGACATTAAATGGAGCAAGCGAATTTAGATGCATACATCTTGGGGTGTACAAGCTAATGGTCAAAATTTCCTTTAAAACCTTCCCAAGGGATATAATTATATCATGTTTTTCATCAGTAATATAATTTATATAATCTTGATAAATGAAGTTTTTGTGATACTTGTGTTAAAATATTTTTTCAAGAGGAGTAAATTTTATTGGCTTATAGTTTCATGTTTAAATTTAATTGATTTTACATAGATGTGATTTGGCCACATATTTTTGAACCCAATATTAGGCTTCAAAGTTTAAGTACTTATGTTATTGGCCAAAAGTTTTATCCCTGAATCTACATTGAGATATCACAAAGCTTGTTGTCATGAATGAAAATTTAATGTTTATAGATTGGTATGGTGTAGACTACTTATGCCTTCACATAACCATAATTTAGATAACCCCACAAAATCCTTTCCCAAATCTAGGTATTTGAGTTACTAGGTATAATTTGCGTCACTTATTTTAATTATCATTTTGGGGTTAAATTCATCTCCAAATATTAGTTTATTAATTCAACAAAGGCGACTTACTCTCACAGGTATTTGAATTGGTGAATTAAATTATCTCAAAGGTGTTCTATGGGGGCTAAAAATTAAGGATTCAAATCCCTATTAGACAATTTAATCATGTAATTCAATGAATAAATATAAATAATTTTTTTAAATTAGAATAATTGTAATAAATAATAAAAATTTGTAAATATTTTTATATTCAAGAACCATCTGAGTTTTTTATTTATTTTTATTTATGTTTAATTTTTAAATATTTTTATTAAATAATGTACATTTTTTAAATGTTTAATATGTTTAAATATATAAATATTTTATTAAAATAATTTTTAAATATACTACAATTTTTTATATAAAATTTTAAATTATTATACAACTAAAATTCTTGCACACTTCAAAATTAGGGTTAAGTTTATCTTTTTCTCTTTCCATTATTTTCTCTCAATTTTTCTCTCTCCCTTTTGAAGGTCAAAAAACATTATTTTATTGACTATTAGGTTAATTGTGGCATTAGTGGTGGAAGCATTTTTCATTGTCATTTTTGTAGGTACTTCTTGTCAGGTATTTAATGTATGTAATGTATTATTTTATTGTATCTAAAATGTATGATTTGTTTGGCTTGGCATAACCCTTTTATTGTTTACTACTTTAAGTTATGAAATCATTGAGATTCGGATAGATCTAGATTTTTGTTATGAAATGGCCGAGATAATGAAATGATAGAGATTAGGATTATTTAGTGCTTACTTATATTCAATAGGGACCCAAATAGTGAATGTGAGGGATAAACATACATTTTTTATTAACTATAAACAAATAATGAAATGATCGAGATAATTAAATGGCCGAGATAATGAAATGGTGGAGATTAAGATTTTTTAGTGCTTACTTGTATTCAATAGGGACCCAAATGGTGAATGTGAGGGGAAAAAAAACATTTTTTATTAACTATAAGCAAATAATGAAATGTCTGAGATAATGAAATGGTGGAGATTAGGATTGTTTAGCACTTACTTCTATTCAATAGGGACCCAAATGGTGAATATGAGGAGAAAGCAGACATTTTTTATTAATTGTAATCAAATAATGAAATGGCCAAGATAATGAAATGATATAGATTAATATTGTTTAACACTTACTTGTATTGAATAGGGACCCAAATGGTGAATGTGAAGGGAAAGCATACATTTTTTATTAATTGTAAGTAAATAATAAAATGGTCAAGATAATGAAATGATGGAGATTAGGATTGTTTAGCACTTGTATTCAATAGGACCCAAATGGTGAATGTGAGGGAAAATAAGACATTATTTATTAACTATAAGAAAATAATGAAATGGTGGAGATTAGGATTATTTAGTGCTTACTTCTATTCAATAGGGACCCAAATGGTGAATGTGAGGGGAAAACATACATTTTTAATTAACTATAAGTAAATAATGAAATGACAAAGATAATTAAATGGTAGAGATTAGTATTTCTTTAGTGCTTACTTGTATTCAATAGGGACCCAAATGGTGAATGTGACGGGAAAACAAACTTTTTTTTAACTGTAAGTAAATAATGAAATGGTCAAGATAATAAAATAGTAGAGATTAGGATTGTTTATCACTTGTGTGTATTCAATAGGGACCCAAATGGTGAATGTGAGGGGAAAGCAGACATTTTTTATTAGCTGTATGCAAATAATCATAGCAAAAAAGTGTCATGATGTGAGAGGGTTTCAATGGTTCCACCCTATCCCTATCTCCTTATATCATTTATCTATTGGCTCTGTTCAGGATACTGTGAATTATTTCTATTTTATGCTAAGTTGAAAATCCATTTTTTGGCATGTTATAGGTTATTATTATTTGATTTAAATTGTTTTCATTTTAGACTAAGTTAAAAATTCATTTTTGGGAGTGGTGAGTTGTTCTCTCATGCTACATCATAAACTTTAATGAATGAATGATTGGATAACACCTATAATTATTATTTGGGGTGGAAAATTTTCCCCTCATGCTTCAATATTATTAGATAAATGGGTCCCATACATCATTATATATTAAAAAAGTGCTTATAAAATATTTGCACCTTAAAAATAGGAGCAACTATTGTTTAGGGAGAAGTTATTGCGGGGTGAGAATCAGTAAGAGGCTAAAGATTTGTATGGATGCTCATTTTTTTGGGGTTTCTATCTATAGTTTACATCCAATCAATTTTTTGTGGTAAAATGCTCTTAATTTCTCTCAGCAGCATGTATTACACATAATTTTTGTAGTCTTTGGATCATCAGATACAGGTCTTCAAAGCATTACAAGACTTCTTTTGAGCATCTTGTGTATGTATTTAGAGCATACCTAGAGCATCTTTGGAACAATTCTATAGCATCTTTGAATTTTTTTCAAAGGGTTCAATCTTCAGATCTTGCTTGCTGAATCCTTAAAATTATAACTAAAAAAGTTGTAAAAATTATGTGTTACCTTCTCAAAATTACCCCATGATTGGGATGTTTTGTTGTACTCAAAATTACCTCATATTTGGTATGTGTTCCTCTACCCAAAATCACCCCATCCATGGGATGTGTTCCTATACTCAAAACTGTGATATTCATCCAAGTTAGACACAATAACAAGGTAAAGAATCAACAATAAATTACATACAAATAAATAACAAATTGCATTCATACCCTACTTAGATCAGACTTTAACTATTAAATACAATATAATATATAACCAAATGTAACATTTTATGGATAGTTTATATAACTATGATGAGCTATATAAAATTCTCATCATTTCTCCCCCACACTTTATCTTTTGCAAGTCCTCTCGTAAAGAAGTGGGATGACTAATCCTTAATCCAAATTTCTTGATTCAAACCTTTGACTCAGATCATAAACTTCAAAATGATGGCCCCAGTCATGGTGACCCTTTGACAAGAATCCAAGATCTTTGATAATAATATGCATCCAGGCTTCAAATTCAACTTTTGCTTGAGAATTCCAACACTGCCATGGAGATAGAGGACATAGAATGATAGGAGGCCTAAACCTAATACTAATCCATACATCTAAACCTCTTTCCTTGAAGAACTAATTTATTATCTATAAAATTATTTTGGCTCTTCTTAGACTCATTTAATATTGGTGGGGCGGAGGAATTCCCTGCACTTCAACTCAATAGGTAATGTCTCCCACTTAACAAGACTTGCATTAAAACTATTGGCATAATAGTGGTTTAAAAAATCTCTAAAAGCATTAGTATTATATTTTAATTACTCATGATACTTGTTCTTCATATGCATATGATACAGTGGTTGAAAAGAAGAAATATTTTTTTTGCTTTTGGAAATCATGGCCTCATGCATAACTCAATGGTGCTTTGTAATTCCATAAATCTCTTATTGGCCTATTGACATGCCATTTGGTTCTTTAGAGTGGAGATAAAGGCACATAATTATGTCTCTCCAATAAATAAATTTATCAAAAAACTAGATTTATATCATAATAATAAATTAAAATTATAGAACTCACAAATGGTATCTTTCCTTTCTTTAGTGCTCTTAAGAAAAATGTCTATAAATGCATGCTCATATTCAATGATATGTGAAAAACCAAGGGAAATTAACTAAATCTATCATTTGTAAAATTGATCATGTAAGAAAATAACATAAATTTATGAAGGATGCTTGCATTCTAATAGTTTCTCTAAAATAACACAAATGTACTAGATAGAAGCCTATGCTTTCCATAATTGTAGTTGGGATTCTACCAATTGATTCTAAGATTACCCCTTCAATTTTTCATTTTCATCTTTAAATTTTTGAATTTTCTTTTGGGTGATATGCAAGACAAATATTATTTCATGTAATGGTGTTGTTTGTATATATTTGTGGCCAATAGCATCTACTTAATCCAAGTCTTGTCTAAAGAACCGCTTGGGGGATCTATTGATGGAGCTAATGGATGAGCTAGAGTTATCCCTTATAAGGTAGACATCTAGGGAGGAAACCTCTCCACATGGTATAATAAGTCATTGTAGTTTTTCTCATCCATGGCCAATGAAATGGTATTGAAACCAGTGTCTTGGAAGACTATGTTTGTCCCATATGAATAAAACAATAAGACCTTTCCTAACTTGGCAGTTCAAGACGTTCCTACTTCATCTATGGATTTCAAATTTTGATTGATGAGATCGTATATTGTCTTAATGTGGGATGAATTCATATAAACTCTTTTTGGCAAGATTTATTAATACAATGCTGATGGTGATCCTAGTTCATGCCGTATTAATGGCAATTTTGTCAAATTTCAAACTATTACTTTTAACAAATAATTACATCACAATTCAATTTAGCTTTAATTTTAATTTGATTTTCCATCAATTTTAGCTTTAAATTTAAATATTTCTACCTTTCGACATGTGGTTACCACCTTAAATAAAGCTAAGTACTCACATGGCTTGAATATGACTAAGCTGACTAGTTGGCTCAAAATCTAGACACATAGCACATTTTAATTGACTTATAAATTATCAAAATGTAGCTTTGCATGATGACTCATCTTTTTCTCACCATTTGGCAACCCTTAATTTATAGGAAGCTCTCAAGTGGTGTCTTTTAATTTTGATACCTTGAAGGGGAAATTCACTCTTATCTATGTTTGCAAGGTATCACCTAAGAGATACCTTGAAGGAGAAATAAAATCTTTTACATGTTTAAAATGTATCTCATAGGATATACCTTGAAGGTATTACAAGGTCATTCAAAATATCACCTAGTAGTGCCTTCTGTGTATAATAAAATTCCACTTGTTATTTGAAGGAGAAATCCACTCCTGTGCATGTTTGAAATATATCTCTTAGGAGATACCTTGAATGGAAAATACACTCTTGTGCATGTTTGAAATGTATCTTCTAAGAGATACCCTGAAGGTATTACAAGGACCTTCAAAATATCACCTAGTAGTGCCTTCCATATAAAGGAAATTTTCACTTGTTCTTTGAAGAAAAAATACACTCTTGTCCCTATTTGAAATGTATCTCTTAGGAGAAACCTTGAAGGGTAAATCCACTCTTGTTCATGTTTTAAAGGTATTTCCTATGAGATACATTTAAGGTATTATAGGGGCCTTCAAAATATCACCTAGTAGTGCCTTCCGTGTAAAGGAAATTTCACTTGTTCCTTGAAGGAAAAACCCACTCTTATGCTTATTTGAAAGGTGTCTCCTAGGAGGTACCTTGAAGGGGAAATCCACTCATGTGCATGTTTGAAAGTTATCTCCTAAGAGATACCTTAAAGGTATTACAAAGGCCTTAAAAATGTCACCCAGTAGTGCCTTCCATGTAAAGGAAAATTCCACTTGTTTTTTGAAGGAGAAATCCACTCTTGTGCCTATTTGAAAGGTATCTCCTATGAGATACCTTAAAGGAAAAATCAAATCTTGTGCATGTTTGAAAGGTATATCCTAGGATATATCTTTAAGGTATTACAAGGGCCTTCAAAATATCACCCATTAGTGTCTTCCATATAAAGGAAAATTGCACTTGTTCCTTGAAGGAAAAATCCATTCTTCTCCCTATTTGAAATGTATCTCCTAGGAGATAACTTGAAGGGTAAAACCACTCTTGTACATGTTTTAAAGGTATATCCTATGGGATATATTTAAGGTACTATGGGTACCTTCAAAATATCACCTAGTAGTGCCTTCTATGTAAAGGAAAAGTTCACTTGTTCCTTGAAGGAGAAATCCACTCTTGTCCCTATTTGGAAGGTATCTCTTAGGAGATACCTTAAAAGGAAAATACAATCTTGTACATGTTTTAAATGTATATCCTAGGAGATACCTTTAATTTATTACAAGGGCTTTAAAAATATCACCTAGTAGTACCTTTCATGTAAAGGAAAATTGCACTTATTCCTTGAAGGAAAAATCTACTCTTGTCCTTGTTTGAAATGTATCTCCTAAGAGATACCTTGAAGGTAAAATCCACTCTTATCCATGTTTGAAAGGTATCTCCTAGGAGATACATTGAAGGTAATATAGGGGCCTTCAAAATATCACCCAATAGTGTCTTCCATGTAAAATGAAATTCCATTCATTCCTTGAAGGAGAAATCCACTTTTGTGTTTATTTGAAATGTATCTCTTAGTAGATACCTTCAAGGGAAAATCCACTCTTTCGCATGTTTGAAAGGTATATCCTAGGAAATATCTTGAATTTATTACAAGGTCCTTCAAAATATCACCCAATAGTGCCTTCCATGTAAATGAAAATTGTACTAGTTCCTTAAAGGAGAAATCCACTCTTGTCCCTGTTTGAAATGTATCTCCTAGGAGATACCTTGAAGGAGAAATCCACTCTTGTGCATGTATGGAAGGTATCTCCTAAGAGATAACTTGAAGTTATTACAAGGTCCTTAAAAATATCACCTAGTAGTGCCTTCCATGTAAAGTAAAATTGCACTTGTTCCTTGAAGGAAAAATCCATTCTTATCCTTGTTTGAAATGTATCTCCTAGGAGATACCTTGAAGGATAAATCCACTCTTGTATATGTTTTAAAGGTATCTCTTAGGAGATACATTGAAGGTATTAAAATGGCCTTCAAAATATCACCCAGTAGTGTCTTCCATGTAAAATAAATTCCGCTTGTTCTTTGAAGGAGAACTCCACATTTGTGCCTATTTTAAAGGTATCTCATAGGAGATACCTTGAAATGGAAATCCACTCTTTTTCACATATGAAAGGTATCTCATAAGAGATGCATTGAATGTATTATAATTTCCTTCAATATATCATCTAGTAGTGATTTTTGTGCAAATAAAAATTACACTTGTTCCTTGAAGGATAAATCCACTCTTATGCCTCTTTGAAAGGTCTCTCTTAGGAGATACCTTAAAAGGGAGATACGCTCTTTTACATGTTTAAAAGGTATATCCTAAGATATACCTTGAAATTATTACAAGTCCCTTGAAAATATCACCTAGTAGTCCCAAAAAAGGAGATTCCACTTGTCAATCACTTGTTTATACAACTACCAATAGTGCCTTCCATGTAAAGGAAAATTCAACTTGTTCCTTGAAGGAAAAACCCACTCTTGTGCCTTTTTAGAAGGTATCTCCTGGGAGATACCTTGTCTTGTGCATGTTTTAAAGGTATCTCCTAGGAGATACATTGAAATTATTCTTACTTTCATTGAATCTTTGGTCTTTGGAAGAATTGTTTCAGACATTTTGTCTGAAATAATTTCCCCAAAGAAATTGAACTTTGGCATTTTCTCCAAAGAAATTGAGATTACACTTTTTCCAAAGAAAGGAATTTTCGTCAATATTTTTGTGTGGAAAAAATGCTTGTAGGGAAATTTCCCTTCAGACTTTTTACCATAGAAAAAATTTCTAAACAAATAAGGACTTTACATTTTTTCTGAAAAAATTTGGACTTTTCTTTCGAGATTTTTCGCCATGAGAAAAATGCCCAGAGGGCAAGTTCCCATCAATTTTTTTGACATGGATAAAATGTATGAAACAAATGGACCTTACACATTTTTTTAAGGAATTGTACTTAGCTCTTATGTCGAAGAAATCAAACCTTTGCACTTTTTCTAAAGGTTAAGTACCCTTTGGACCTTTTACAATGAGCAAAAAGTACAAAACAAATAAGGACTTTACATCTTCCCAATAATATGAAATTATTTTAGACATTTTTCCCATGGAAAAATGCTAGAAGGTCAAGTGCCCTTTAGACTTTTATCATGGATAAAATGTTCAAAAGAAATGACCCTTTGGTATTTTTGTGAAATATTTAGCATGATGCAAGTAGAATTTGGCCAAGACATTGAATTTATTTGAAAAAAAATTAGAAAATAAAATATCCAACATAAATAAGTCTTTGAAATTTTTGACTGAGACAAAAATCCTAAAGATATATTTCCTTCAAACATTATGCTCATGCAAAAATCCTAAAAATGTCTAAGGAAAAGCCACATTCACCAAGCAAAGACTAGATTAAGACTTAGCCAATTTTCACATAAACTTGACCTTTCAAAGGAGGACTTGGAGATGGAAGTTGGGATAATAAATTAGGAATTTACACTTGATAAGGGTCTAATTTCTTTAGTAAAATTTTATGCACTAACATTGCCTCTCACCTAGGGATGTATACCCCATGTGGGTGTGTAAAGAACCCCAAAACATAAGACTAGTTGCCAATACATTGGGATAAAAAATAAAGACTTAAAACAATTATCAAACATTCATGAAGGCCCAATAAAACATGGTAAACTGATAAAAAACAAATCAAGAGGATCTAAAAGTGAACACATGAAGGAAAACTATACAAATGAGACCCAAATTAGAGGGGAAACAAAGCAACAAAAAGACAAAGCACCATTTTTTAAAGAGGCTATGTGACCAACCAAATCATATTTACACTAGTCATTTATTTGATCAAGGCCAAGATTTGTTATCTTATCCTTGTGAATGGTCTATTCTCTCATCTTGTAGCTTATAATTTCACTGAGGGTGCCATGCCAATCTGTACTCCCATCCTAAAATTATTGATTAGAGTTGGATTCTTACCTTTGAATGTCAAGGTTTCTTTAGGGATAAGCCATGAATTCAACACCTTTTTCTATAGTATTATCCTAATTCTATGAAATTAGCTTGTATTTGTCAAAATAAACATCTAGCACTAGTAGTGATAAATACCTCTAAAAATTTCCTTTGAATATGCATGCCACAACCATTTGGTTATGCATGTGGTGAAAAAAAGCATTATGTGTAACCTTGATTATGAACAATAAGTCTCAAAGGAGGTTGATACATGGCATCACCTTGGTCTTGGCCCCAAATAAATGTAATCCCTATCTCTTAAGTGCTAGCAAGTCTATGATGAATAATCACTTCAAAGGAGATAGATTTTCATCTAGTGAAAACATGTCAATAGAATCAAAAATGTCCTATAATTCATAGTAGTTCCCATACTTGTTATCAAAAATGGTGACATCATAAACTATATCCTTGAATTTGGTTGAGTCCTTAATAGAAAATGGTGATGGTGAAAATGCTCCCCTGAATTTCTTAAATAAATATGCCATTGCAATTATGTACAGTGGTTGTAATTTATTTATGTGCTCTATGAGAAAATCTCCTTTCCACTATTTGTTTGTTTACTTACAATAGACTCACAAATAGCTAGGTATTTTCTTACATAGGATAGCAATCAAGTTCAAATTCATTTGAGATCAATGAAGACATCAATGGCTACATATCATGTATATAGCCTTTAGCATTAATTTATAGTTCATTATAAATTCCCAACATTCACATGTTTTATACTTTGTGCATATTTCATATCTAGTTAGTTTAGTTTGTGGGTATCCTTAACAAGTATCAAGAAGTATTTTTCTTTAATGGCCAAGTATAGAGGGCTTTCGATAGTCAGGAATTGAGAGTCAAGTTTTGTGTTGTGATCGAGCCTAAAAAATATCTAAAGAAAACTTTTGAAAATAAAGGTTGATATAAAAAATTAGAAGAGCAAAATCACTGAGAAAAGACAAGTTATTCAAAACATTTGTTTGCACAAAATGTCTTATGCGAAAACTCCAAACAAAAAAGTCCAAAGACCAAAAGTCTCAAATAAAAATTATGAAGACCAAAATCCATCAAACAAAATATTCAAACAAAAAACTTGAATATCAAAATCTAATAATAGGTCCTGATCAAAATATCCAAAAATAATATCTTGAATACATTTCATTCACATAAAACTAAGTCCTGGAAAGGTCTTTTAAGTTATCACCTAGTAGTGCCTTTGGGGTCAAGGAAAATTACACTTGTATTCATGTTGAAGGTGTCTCCTAGGAGTAATTTCAATATTCCTTTCAGTGTATGGCAATGCCCTTTGAAGTATATCCTAGGATATTCTTTTCAAGGGCTTTGTATTTCCTTGAAGGTATGGCAAAGATCTTGAGTGTAATTCTTATTCAATACAAAACGATGTAATGATGGATTTTACTTTTTCAACTCTCTCTTTGTGATCTTATGAGGTTTGTAATTTTGATGGGTTTCACATTGAATCTTGGAATTAAGACACCTTTACCCCTTGATAATATCTAGAGAAGACCTTATACACAACAATCAATGTATTATTAACTACCTTATTTAGTTGAAACACCTATTTACTCATTGAATCCTTTATAGACCACAATAATTATGGGTAAGTTACACCTTTAGGTATCTAATATGAGACTCCTTCAATCAATTTTTAATACCTTAATGGGTGACTTGAAATTATCTCCTTGAGAGTAACATGAAAATATCTTAATGGGTGACATGAAATTATCTCCTTCAAAAAGTTTCACTCCAGGAAGCTTCCACAATGGGGGGAAGGGTAGAGTTTTAAAAAAATTCCCTATGGTCTCAATATTTAACTTTAAAGAAGGATTTTCTATTGACAAGTGTTTTTAGAACCAATGTTTATTATGAGTAGGTGTTGCACACACAGAGACAAACATAGTCAAGCAGTTTGGGAAACTTTGATATAGGAAAACTTAGAGATCTGGGCCAAAGGTTGCTCCTAAAAGATACCTTGAATGAGAAATCTACTCTTGTGATTATTTGAAATGTATCTCATTGAATCCCATATATAACTCAATAACACTAGGCAAGTTCAACTTCAAGGTATTTGTGGATCGTAATCTACATTTTAAAGTTTTGGGGTAGTTAGCCTTTTCATTATGGATATGCTCAACAAAGTTTAGTAGGTGGTGTATTGGATTCCTCTTTCTTGAGTTCTCCTTATTCATTTTTGGCTAAGTCACAATCCTTTTTATTAATGACACATGTCATCATGATGCTCCTCAAGAAAGAAGGGAGTTATTTAATGTAAAGGCATGTTATTGGCCAAGGGAAGTGGGCCCCATTTATAAAAAGAATTCCAAATGTAATTCATAGGGATAAACTCATCACCATAGTGATTCTTCTAAGAATCATGGGAATCCCAGAGGTTACTTCATAGGTTGTAATTTCATCTCACCTTTGTAAATTTTTCCATACGATATTGTTTGTCAATAGTGAGATTTTTAGGCATCAATAGTATCCACTAGTAGATTCCTGTTAAATGCCCAACCAAAGAACTCTATCACCGCCTTTGTTGGGAATTATGGAAGCACACAATTGATTACCAAATACAAGCAACTTAATATGTGGAATTAACCAGAATCAACAAGTAACTATAATTCAAAAATAACATAGAATATGAGAGACAATACACAACTTGTATTAATACTCATCCAGAAAAGAATACAATAAAGAGCCACCACACTCTTCCACCTTATAGAGGCTTCCCACACCTCAAGTGTATAGTAATTCTTTCTTAAAAACTCTCTCTCTTACGGTCCCAACACACAACTCAAATACAAAGTTGGTGTTCACCTCCAACCAGCCAGTATCCAGTACTGCCAGTACCCAAGTGCTCCACGCACTCCATAAGTGCTCCACGCACTCCAAGTACACAATCGTACTTCAAGTAGATCTCCCCTGAATTGCAACAACCTGCAACCCAATCTGATCTTACTTATGAAAGGAACTACCTTGCCTTCCTCTTTGCTCTCCAACTGAATACACACTATACTCCAAGTAGATCCCACCTGATTCTGCTCCCTATTGTGTTGTTGTCCTCCCTGATCTTGCACACCTACAAATCAATCTAGTTCTGCACACCTAAAAACCTAGATCATGCACACACATACACCTACAGATCAATGATCTTACTTACCATGTAGATCTCCTAAAGTAGCCATGCACAACTGCTAACCAAGATCCTACACCCCTGAAGAATCCTGCTGACTCTCCAAAACTAGCACCCACCTTGGTACTATTGTGAAACTAGGAGGAACACCCTTGCTCACCTCACACATAGAAGGAGCTAACTTTGCTCAACTCAAACTAGAACACTTTACAATATAGCCTATGAGTCTCTTAAATAGATCTCATGCAAACAATAATTAGACATCTAATTACAATAATTAGATTCGCAACTTCTAGTCTAAATTTGGCTCTTGACATGCAAACACTTAGTTTGTTAACTAACTGCCCGTAACACTCACAATTCAAACCGCACAGGTGACCGACGTCGGTCCCTGTCTACCTGGAGGTGACCGATGCTGGCTGATCCTTGACCGATGTCGGTTGCTTCTCTTCACTAATACTGCTGACATCAGCTGATCAGACTGACACCGGTTGCTCTGCAACTCAGCAACCTTCAGCAACCTCCTCCCCTATTTGCATTAGTGAAGCTTTTAGCTCCACAACCTAATAATCTCCCACTTGGAGATAAATAGCTGCACTGTACCTATACCTGTACCCCATCTAATCTATTTTCTAGCTTGTATCCCTCTTCAAGATCAACCCTAAAGACCACCCACCACACAACCTGTGGTGCACCTCCTATCATCCGAGTAACCTGCCACATCTGATCCTATAAACCCATGTAGTGAAGTCCTGACCCTGCATGTATACCTACTGTTGGTCCCTCTCAGATACTTGAGAACCCACTTCCCCGAATTGGCTCCTAACTCTCTAACAGCACCCACTGCTTGGGCAAACTCAGGTCTATACCAAACCTCATGTGATTTCAAACATTGAACTGTCCAGCCCTTAGTGTGCTCTGGTTCTGCATCTTGAACCTCACCAACACCTGATTCACATCAGCTCCCACTAGAGACAAAATCAACCTGTGATCTTCCATGTCTCCCATGCCAAAGAATTTCACTGCTCCAAATTCTTCATGACATGCCACTAAACTAATCTTACCCTTAGCTCAGCAAAACTTTGTATGTCTGAACCTGCACCAAGCTCATCCTCCACATACAGTAATAAGATAATGTTGTGACCATCATCCACCTGGTAAGACAAACACAATGGTTATACTAACATTGACTAAATCCCTACTTTGTCATCCACCTGATACCACCTGTCAGCACTGTACCACTGTCCTACAGCTTCCTCAAGACCATATGACCTGGCCTTCCATCTCATGTGTCCATTCACTCTATTCTTCAATGAAGGAATCCATTCATCTCTGTGCTTTTCATACCTGCTGGTAACCCTACCAAGTCTCCCGCTTGGTCCTGCATCATATTCCTGCCATGCTCCCACTATTTCATGGATCCTTCCTACTCTGTAGTTAGCAACTAGTATAAATAAGATGAATAATGAATTTGAGGCTTACTTACCACTTCAGTCCTCCATATGGGTGTTTGAGACTCCTTGATAGCTTGTTGTCAACCCAAAATCTGTTACAGTGACTGACCTCAGTCACTACACAGTCTGCATCCAATCGACATCAATTTCCATGCACCTATCCTGACTACCAACTCTGCTGACATCGGTGTCCCCTATTGCCAATGTCAGTCCTCATGACCAACATCGGTCTTACCTATTGTCAATGTCAGTCCTCCTAACTGATGTCAGTCTTACCCTGCTTGACATCACCGGCTTTGGTTTGCACATGACCGACATCGGCACCTGTCTGTTTGACGTCAGTTCCCCCTGACTGATGCCAGTACCTGTGTTTGCTTGTGAGTGATGAATTTTTACCCATGAGCTCCTTTGAATCAAAACCCATGTCCAAACTGCCCTGCTCAGGAGTATCTAGCCCCATCCACTGGTCTATGTCTGTCATCTCCTCCAAGAACACCAAGGCTTTCCAATTCTTAAGCCTATCAAACACATATGTCTTCCACTTAAGAACATGCATCTCCTTCTTGCTCATGTGACCAAGCCTACAAAACCACGTCTCCACAACAGAAGAAGAATTAGTAATAGAAGCAAGTAGATAAAGAGTACCTACTTTCTTACCACCAACTAATTCAAGTGCATCTACTATGAGAGTTCTTGTGCATCTCTCATCACCCAACCTTTCTAAAAAAATTAACCATATCTTCAATACTGGGACCTGCATGACCTCCTTCAACACCCATGTGTTGGCCGCCTACAATTTCAGTTTCACTTCCCCTTTGCCAGTTCTTTGGCAAGGCTCACCAGCTCCTCTACTTGGGGCTGCATGGAAAGAGGCAACATAATCTATAAAACAAGATTCTACTTTATCCAAGAAACCTCCCAGAGCATCTTGTGCCACATCACCTGCAACATCTGCTTCTTCAGTTCCTTCATGCTGATCTTCTACCAACCAACAATATTCTTTTACCTGCTCTTTCTTTCCATAAGACTGTAGGTGATCATCTATGCTTTTCAATTCCTCCATTCTTAGTGTACTTTCTTCTGCCATTGCTCTACTCCCACTCAATCAAAAACCCCTGAGAGTGACCTGTAACCAAACACAAAACCACTCCCTGTAACCTTAGCTCTGATACCACTTGTTAGATGCCTAACCAAAGAACTCTATCACCCCCTTTGTTGGGAATTATGGAAGCACACAATTGATTACCAAATACAAGCAACTTAATATGCAGAATTAACCAGAATCAATAAGTAACTAGAATTCAAAAATAACACAAAATATGAGAGACAATACACAACTTGTATTAATACTCATCCAAAAAAGAATACAATAAAGAGCCACCACACTCTTCCACCTTACAAAGGCTTCCCACACCTCAAGTGTACAGTACTTCTTTCTTCAAAGCTCTCTCTCTTAAGGTCCCAACACACAACTCAAATACAAAGTTGGTGTTCACCTCCAACCAGCCAGTATCCACTACTGCCAGTACCCAAGTGCTCCACGCACTCCACAAGTGCTCCACGCACTCCAAGTACACAATCATACTTTAAGTAGATCTCCCCTAAACTGTAATAACCTGTAACCCAATCTGATCTTACTTATGGAAGGAACTACCTTGCCTTCCTCTTTGCTTTCCAGGTGAGTACACACTATACTCCAAGTAGATCCCACCTGATTCCGCTCCCTGTTGTGTTGCTGTCCTCCCTAATTTTGCACACCTACAAATCAATCTGGTTCTACACACCTATAAACCTAGATCATGCACACACATACACCTACAGATCAATGATCTTACTTACCATGTAGATCTCCTAAAGTATCCATGCACACCTGCTGACCAAGATCCTACACCCCTGAAGAATCCTGTTGACTCTCCAAAACCAGCACCCACCTTGGTACTGTTGTGGAACTAGGAGGAACACCCTTGCTCACCTCACACACAGAAGGAGCTAACTTTGCTCAACTCAAACTAGAACACTTTACAATATAGCCTATGAGTCTCTTAAATATATCTCATGCAAACAATAATTAGACATCTAATTACAATAATTAGATCCGCAGCTTCTAGTCTAAATTTGGCTCTTGACATGTAAACACTTGGTTTGTTAACTAACTACCCGTAACACTCGTAGTTCAAACCGTGCAGGTGACCGACGTTGGTCCCTATCTACCTGGAGGTGATTGACGCCGATTGATCCCTGACTGACATCGGTTGCTTTTCTTCACTAATACTACCGACGTCAGCTGATCAGATCGATGCTAGTTGCTCTGCAACTCAGCAACCTTTAGCAACCTCCTCCCTTGTTTGCATCAGTGAAGCTTTTAGCTCCACAACCTAAAAATTCCTTCATGGGTAACTTGAAGGTATCTCCTAAGAGATACCTTTAAGATATTACAAACATCAATAAAATTGGGCAAGTTGAATCTTGAGGTATCCAATAGGAGATTCCTTTTAGGGCCTTATAATACCTTCATAAGTAACTTGAAGGTATCTCCTAAAAGATACCTTAAATATATTAAAAGGACCATCAAGGTAAAATAAAATTTTAGAGGTACAAAAAGGTAATTATTTAGATCTAAAACTATTAACATAATAGGGAAAATCATTAAACTGAATTGAGATGGAAAGAGCATGTGCATAGGATGACCTAAAATGCACACTCTCCCAAGTATTAGATGGCCCTTCAAGTTATCAAGTTTTCAACCAGTAGTGCTTTCAAGGTGAAGGAAAGTTCTACTAAGAAATACATTCAACATGCCTTCAAATGTATGATAGCACCCTTCAAGGTGTCCACTAGGAGATTCCTTCAAGGGCCTTGAAGTACACTTATAATACCATCATAGTTAACTTGAAGGTATCTGTTGATGACATTTTGACACACATTAGAGACAAACTTCCCCTTATCTTTATCCTTTAAAATAAATGTTTGTGGATTCCTTTGCCCATAAAATTATAATAGTTGGTGCACATAATTTATTTTTAGTTTGGTCATACCTCACTAGTTTCAATGCAAGTTAATGTATATATTACAAAGATTTAATATGTATTTTGTATTATAGTTTAGAATTAACATTTGTTGATATACATTTAATCACTACTTAATCACAAAAAAAATTCATGAATTGATGCAATATGAAACTTGCATTTTACAAAATATTAATATTTAAATTATTTCAATTACTTTGCAAAATGTCTTCAGGAAAAAAAGAAATTCTCACACTTAATAGGCAAAATAAGGCATCACTCAAAGAGAATTTGGATAAAAGGTAGATGAAGTCCTCACTCCAAGAGAATTTGAATAGAGTACCCTTTAAACTACCAAAACTAAAGTTAAATCCACATCAACATCTTACATTTTATGGTGGTGACAAAATTCTTCTTGTTGATTGGTATTTTACATTGTTTAGTCTATCAAACATGCATGCAAATATATACTTGTTTAGTACTATATCAGAAAATATATATCTAATCAGAATAATACTTGTCTATGATAATGATGAACTTTAAGATGCCCTTCAATTCCAATTGAAAATATGAAATAGAGAAGAGGGAATTCTCCATTGAGCTACAACTAATTTAAATAAATTTACACCCAGTAAAATGAAATTGACAAAAAATAAATTTTATTTTTCTTGTGAAGTATTTGGGTTTCATTTGAATAGCTATGACAACCCTCAAATGTCTAGGTTGATAGACATAGATAATTTGGTCATTATAATTCAAAATATGTTGAAAGAAAAACATGAACAAGAGGTAAAAAATTCTTCTACTTGCCACCATGCAAACATGTATTTAAAATACCCTACAGTCATGATATAAAAAACATTGAAGAAAAAAAGACAAGAAATGGCAACATATTTGTATACAGATTTGAAAGAGGCCATACAAATAATCACACCAGTGCAAAAAAATAAGATCGAACAAAAGGTTGAAACACTTTTGTTGACACAAACTTCTAATCAGACACACAGTGAATTCTCTACAAGCTATATTTCCTTTATAAATTATGCCTTGAACATTCCCATATAACTCTATGAATTAGGGGATGATAATATCAAAATAAGAAATTTGAATGAAAGAGGGGTGAATCATATAATTCATTCATTTTTAAAACATAATGAGGTTCCAATGAAGGATTCTTTGTTAATTCCTTTTGATCCAAGTAACCTTAAATGTATTATTGAATCAAAGGAAGTACTAGAAGATATGATGGAGAAAAAAACCATAAGGTTCAAATTATAGATGGACAACACACAATTACAACAAAATAGAGAACTTTTTTTGAGGAGGAATATAATTCACTATCATTGAGAAATAAATGTTCTGTTAGAAGGGTAAATATTTTTGAAAACTTGTACTCCATTCCATATTGTGTACAAAATATGTAACCAATATAATGAAGCCAACGAAACAATTTTTAAGGCTTTATTTGTAGAAAGAGTTCAATCTGCATGTGACCTTATCAAATTGAGAGGTTTGAAGAATCTTTAAATAGGGAAAAAAATATGGAAGAAATATATGAACAAGATAAACACTTGTTCACATAAATGAACTATTCAGCACAGCAACTGTAGGAGAGAAAATGCCTTCTTTTCATGGAACAACCTATTTGGGATTGTTTTGATAAGGCATTTTATTTTTTTGAAAGTGGTACTTTACCTAGTTTATAGAAACACAATTTAAATCTAATTAGTCTAATAATACTTAGAAATATTCAAGAGCTTTTAGACAAATAAAAAATAGAACTAGAATATTTATTGGAAAAGGGGTCTATTTACTTCTTGAAAACCCCTGGGCATAATAACATGGATACTTGGTGCAAAAAGGTAAAGCTATAAAATAACATATTATCAAAAATTACAAATTATTTTATCAACCATGATACAACACTACCACCAGACAAAAAAATCACACCTAAAGAGGTAATGGAGCATTATACAATATTTACAAAAAGGTTTGATGATTTGTGTCCTGAATGAAGGTATTTTAAAAAATCAAAAAGATTGGGAAGCATTACATCAAGAGTCATTAAGCTTATTAAAAAATTATCTACATAATGATGGATTTCATCTTCCCAAGATAGACACAGAAAGATTCAACTGCCATTATGGGCCCCCATGTCTTTTGCCATCCATTTTAGAATATTTTAGTGAAATGTTCATTTTTGGTCTGAATGTTGATTTGATAATTATTGATCTTTTGAATCTCATTGAAGTTTTTAAGGAAGAACATCTTCACCTATTTCTTTAGGCATTGATTGATAAAGTTATTGTGAGGGCCTTCAATGTATTCATCATCCACAAACTAAAATATTGTTTTAGCATTTAGACCTCTCTCAAGAATCTATGTGTTGGTTATTTCCATTCCATGTAAGATGCGGGTGTCATACTATGGGGTCCATATAGTAATGGATTTAATTGACACATATTATAGGTATCAAATTTTGTTAGGATCTCACTCATTTTTAGTTGCAAGGTTTTAGCCTCCATTCACAAAAAAGTATATTAGAGGAAGGTTTTGACATCTACAAAGATATACCAACATTTTAAATGATTAGTTCATAAAAAATAGGAAGAAAAATAAAAAATGAACTAGATAACATCTTTTGGGAGAAACGTATCTCTAATTTTAATGATTCAGATGCATGTGATGTGCTAGGGGTATATATAGGAGCTGGATTGGTGCATGTTTGTATAAAATTGTAAAAAAAATTATCTTGCATTACAAAAAATTAAGAATAAACAATTTTTAATGTTTAATTTCAAAATTGTTTTACAAATTTAGAGTAACCAACACAAGAATAACTGCTTCGACCAGTACCAGGTACATAACATTTTTAATTTATTTTATAATCATGCCTCATTTTCCAAATATAAAATCTTAACAATATTTTAGTGTGTATTCTTTATTTTTCAAACCTAATAGCTTAGCAATCTTTCAATATGTAGCACTAATGGCATTGCATGAAAATGAAGAAACAATAATAACAAAAGATCATATCAATGAACATGACACATTGTAAGTTGAAGAAGGTAAGATAATATCATGTATATTTTTTCAATTATATAATTTTTTTTATTTATCAATGATTTATAATATTGATAGAATATTTCTTCATCTATTTATGTTTCAATTAAAACAATTCACAATGTAGCTCTAGAACTTTGTGTCTCCAACATGACAACCCATGACATAGTTATGTAGGTTCGTGCCTCCATGAAAACAACATCAG
Source organism: Torreya grandis (assembly GCA_037957365.1). NCBI lineage: Eukaryota > Viridiplantae > Streptophyta > Pinopsida > Cupressales > Taxaceae > Torreya > Torreya grandis. The sequence goes on from JARHVA010002674.1 coordinate 1,821,942, forward strand.
GGAAAACTCTATGATAAGAAAAAAATTTAAAATAAAAATATCAAATCAATTGATGATGATAATTTTTAGTTACTACATTATATAATACCTTACAAGGAATAAAGAACCAAATTTTCAATGAAAGAATGGACCCATACAAACTACAAAAAGGAAAAGAAAATGTGAAACCCCCTTTCAATAAATGTGTAATTATATAATTTCATACAATTTTAGAATATATTAATTATCTTTATTTATATAAACACATTACAATTGAATTTTTCTTCATGGATAGGAGATTATAGAAGACAATAACATATAGACTTGCATCAACTTGGGATTTGGAAGTGTGGGTTCATTTTATTATTATGTAGACTTAAATGTGGATGTAATTACCCATTTAAATATTATTTACATGTTTAATTTTCCCATTACAATGTTGTTTACATGTTCAATTAACACAATTTAAAATAACACAATATATTTTATGCTATGTCTTAAATACAATAAATTTTGATATAGAGTATCCATGTGTTCTTTATGAATAAAATAATAATAAAGTTTATTGTGCTACAAATAATTATATTACTATTGATTTAAATAATTTTTAATTTTATGTGTCTTATTGGAAGTATATGAAGGAGTTTCAACAATTAAGGTGTATATTCGTTTGAATTTAGTGACAGGAAACTATAGCTTAGAAGAGTAAATCCTATTTTGTTTGTTGTGATGGGCTATATAAACATATAAATATGTATTGGTATGCATAATAATAACTGATACTTTCATTAATCTAAGAATATAGATGTTGGTTGATCAATGTTAAATTTCTATCAACATCTATGAGAAACAAGATATGGTAAAATGAGACTTTCAAAATTTGATAAAGTCATAATCAAGTTATAAAGATTCAATATGAGCATGTATATGTTGGTGATGTAATCTAAACTACCTACATATGCAAGTTGTGTCCTAGTTGTCTATCAACATTTACTTCACTTTATTTTCTTTTAATTTTTGAGATCTTGCTATTTATGAAAGATATATCTTTAGAATACTGTAATTTAATGCATTAGTAGCTCTTAATATCTCTTCTCATATCCTCCACCAACTTCTATCTGCATCTAAACTCTTCCAACAAATGTTATAAATACATGTATCTATAATGTTATATGTATGTCTAGGAGCATCCCATCTAAAGTTAGTAGACTATGAGAGAAGTATGTCATCAATGGTAGCCAATAGCAATACAACTCTGGTAAGAATGAGTGAGTATTTAGGAAGGATATGTATTTGGTTTGGGCCTCACAATGGCCATGAAAGTTATGTTGTCTGAATAAGAACTATAGCTCATCACTATTCATTTGAAATGTGTTTAATGAATGTTGATTGTAATTCCTAAATGAGTTAATATGGCCACTCTGAGTGGTCTGTCAGTTCCTACATTATATATATATATATATATATATATATATATATATATATATATATATATATATATATATATATATATATATATATATATATATATATATATATTACAAAACTAGAAATAGAAATGGTACATTCATGTATAATGGGTATAGCTAAAATGTGTCTAAGCATGTATTTATTGATATATGAGTTTTTATGGATCTTTATAAGATGTAAGGAAATGCTAAAAAAATGAATCAAATGAAATGCATTATGTTTTTATGTTACAATATAAAATGCAAATCAAAAGTGCATCAATGACCAATCTAGTAACATGTAAAACATTTTCATAGAAAATTTACATATTATATTTCTTATAATATAATATTTTTAATAAGTGATTCATTTCTTTTTTAATAAATTGTAGACATTTCAAAGGATGAGCTAAAACTGACTTCTAAAAAACTATTGATTTTGGGGTTGGATGACTTATTATTTATTTTGAACAAAACAAAAGATATTCAAATACATGATATAGGGAAAAAAGATTATAAAATAGAATATATGTCATACTACATTCAAGATCATTCCAAAGAAATTTTGAAGGTGGCACTACAGTCTTTTTCAAAAGTTGGCATTTGGTCAATGATAGAGGAAAATCATTTGAGGTTACTCATTCAAGACATGGGTTACACAAGTTCAAATTTGATGTTTGTTTGGAGGAAAATATATTTTAATCCCTTCAATATAAATGTAAATAAATTGGATGAATTTATTTTTAAAGGGATCTTTGGAGATGATTTTTCAATTACCAACACATTGTTCATTGATTGTAATTCTCAAAATTGTGTTACAAATCAAAAATTAAAAAAGAGTTATGTTATGTCAAGTAGATATGCTAAAAATGGAAGTTATAAACATGAAAAGGATTGGAGAATCAAAATGACATCTATCATCACATTCTTGGGAGAAAGCAAAAAATCCATGCCAACAGCTATGAACCAATGTTTATAAAGATGTAGCTTCACCATATTATGATTCTTTCAAGTGTATTTATTGATTATAAAATATAATTGTAGTAATAAACATTATCATCAATTTCATACAAATCAATTCTAGATTATTTCAAATATAGTTCAATTAATTTCAAATTAATCTATTCTAATTTAGAATTACTTTGATTTAGTTAATTACAAGTGGATACTCCATTGATTTATCTTGAAATTTCTCAACTCGATCCATTAGTATATTGACACTTTCTCATGAAGATCTTCCCAATGAATAACAAATAATTGTCAAGATACTTTATTATGTAGATGGACTAGATTACTTAATATATTTTCATCCATAATTTAGCTAGTCAAACGGTGCCATGTGTCACAATAACTGAAGGTAATTCAAAGGATCAATGATCGGTATGAAGGCCTACAAGGGTGCCATGAGTTTGAAATAGTCCAATTTATTCAAAATGATCTACTCCCTAATGGTTCGAAATAACTCAATTTATTTGGAATATAGAAAAGATATTTATAGAGAAAATATTCTCCACTCTACTTTAGTAGGTATAATTTAAAATTATTTTAAAAATTACAATTTAATAAAAATGATATATGCTCAAATGGTTTGAAATAGTCTAATTTATTTTGAATAAACAAAATTTATCTTTGGAGAAAATCTTCTTCACTCCATTTTATAGGTATAAGTCTAAATTATTCAAAATAGCCCTATTTATTCAAAATGATCTAAGCCCGAATGCTTTGATAGTCCTATTTATTTCAAATATAAAAAATTTAATTTTGGATAAAATTCTCTTCACTCTACTTTAGTGGGTATAAGTCCATATTATTTAAAATAACTCAATTTATTTGAAATGATCTATGCCCAAATGGTTTAAAACACTCTAATTTATTGGAAATATAGGAAAATTGTTTTTTGGAGAAAATTTTCTCCACTCCATTTTAGTGGGTATAAGTCCAAATTATTTAAAATAGTCCAATTCATTAAAAATGATCTATGCCCAAATGGTTTGAAACAATCCATTTTATTTGGAACATAAAAAAATTATTTTTGGAGAAAATTTTCTCCACTCCACTTTAGTGGATATAAGTCCAAATTATTCTAAATAGTCCTTATATGTTTACATTATCATAAAATTATACTTTAGCTGACATCCCTTCATATGACAATTCACATCTTTTCAAATGTCATATGTATTATTGGCAGCTAGTGTACAATCATATTTTAGCTGACATCCCTTCATAGGACTAGATGTTTGTTTATGTTGTTAGTGGCATATACTTACTAAATATACATGGTTTTTATTATGTGTAGCTTCCAATAATCTCAATCCCACTCCCTCAATAAATTTTGTGGACCAATCTGAAAGTCTTGAATAAATGAATGCAAAGGTGGATGATGACTTTCAAGAATGAAAACTAAGCCATTTGAGACTAGGTTGGATGTATGGGAACAACGGTAAAATGTTAGCAAATAAATTAAGGACAAATTTAAGGAAAGAATTGAAGGAATGAATACAACCATATCATCTCTAAAAAATGAGAACAAGAAGCTAAAGCTTTATATTGAACATTTAAGGAAATAAAAACTAGAGGCTCAAACATGTCTTGAGGATCAAATTGTATCATTGAGAGTATATGAAGTTGTGTAAAGTGATAGGGATATTGATTTGGAAGTAGATAATTATAGGAACCTAAGAAAAAATAATCTTTATGAGCAAGAAATCAAGTTGCAATGAAACTTTTCAATCTATCTTATGACTTTCCCTACAACAACTCCCACCGCATCCATGCTTCCTAATTCTAACAACGATAAAAATGTTCATAATTAGTGTGTTCCTATATTGGGGTTCATTTCACTATAGTTGTTAACATTTTCCTATTTATGGTTCATTTCATAGTAGTTATAAACTTTGTATTTACTGGCACATGCAATATTTAACATGAATGATTTACTTATAAACTTATCTTTTATTTATATCTTGTTATTTATTTATATATCATTATTATATCTTGTTAGCATTGTTAATGGGTTTGAAAATAATAGAATGAATCCCAAATTGGGGATTCTATAAAATGTGCAAAGTGATACTTCTAAGATTTATGTGCTAAGTGATTACATCCTTGATACAAGAACCATCTTTATTAACTTTAGATAAAGGAATTTCTTTCCAATGAAACACTTGGTGATGATGAAATTATTATTATCAATTGATATTTTCAACATTACTATTTTGATCAGTAATAAGATGTACTAATATCAATTTTAATATTGAAGTATAGCAATAAATTTTTTGAATAACATAATGAAACTTTAATTCATTTCAAATAATAATAAAAACTTCACATGGTAAGTAAGCTCTGCCAAGAGAGATCCCCCAATTCATTACTTCTACATATGTTCTTTTGCTCCTTCCTACTCCCCAGGAAATAACCCAATATTATGAACATAACACATAGAATGGAAATACCATAAATAAATCAAAATAGCTACCATAAACTAACACATATTCCCTCTCGAGTTTCCCTAAACTCTACAATAGAATTGCATGTTGGGGATCTCACAATATTTGATCTAGCATCAATGACCACATGTCATGGTTGTAGTGCTAACAATGGTGTATGTCGTTCATCATTTGTATTCAACTATAACTAATAAAGTGGTAAAAGAGGCTCATTAAGAGTGTCTTCTAACTACATATTTGTCTAAACCACGTTAGTACCACTAGATGAAGAACCACCACTGCTTACTCTACCCCAATTTGTCATTTCTTTCACATCCTATACATATTTGATCTTCACATTGACAAATTGCCACACAAGTGTCTCTACCTATCTATGAAGTGTGACCAGCTTCTTGTCTTTTACACAAATGTTACCAGACATTTGGTCCCAGATTAATCTAGATTTTTTTTAATAATAGCATTCTCTATTTTATGATCATAAAGAGTCATAAGACCATGAAGAAGAGATACATAATATGAATCATTCAATTTTATACCATCAGTAATTGGATCAGAATTAAAGGTTATAACTTCTTTCTTTAGGCCATAAATAATATAAGTATATTTGAAACATGCATTGCTTGCATCATACCAAACAATAATATGCAAGACATATATATTGTCCATAATCATGTGTGAAAAAGAAAACATTTATCTAACATAAGCATCTTCAAGATTTAGATAAACATATAATTTTAATGAAAAGAAGTTAGCTAACCCTAAGATGTTAATGAAAATAAGTTAATTTCATACCATCAAGTTGAAGCAGTCAACAATATAGCCAATGGGTTTCCATGATATTTTATTATTAACTTGATAAAGTTATGAACAAAAAGGAACACCAAGTGTTTTGTAATCCCATAATAAAGACTAATACTAAGTACTAAGTTAGGAGAAACATAACACATAGAGAGAAACATAGTACTAAGATATACACCACCTATGTGAATATTTCCATTTACAATAAGAAATTAAACATTAGAAAAATCAATTCATATCACCATTTAAAGGGATAGTTGGGTCACAAGATAGATGCATGTTTAAACATAGAATAGGGTAAGATATTAAAATCATTCCCAAATAGGCATAACATCAAAGGGTTCAAGCAGTCAACAAGACAATCAATGTTTAATTCCATGGGGCTTCTATTATTAAGTTGATTGAGTTATGAATAAAAATGAAGACAATAAGTGTTTTATAATCCCAAAATAAATAGTTATACATGCCTATATTTTATATTAGAATATTATCATTAAATAACTGAGGAGTGTTATGTTGACTATATTATCGACTGCTTAAATGAATTCATGATTAGCTAGGGCATAATCATTCATTCAATGCATAATCATTATCTACATTATTGAATATCCAACCCTTGAGCATATAATCATTCCCAAATAAGCATACCATCAAGATAAAGTAGTCAACAATACAATTAATGGGTTTGTATGATCCTCCTATTATTAACCTAATAAGTGTTTTGCAACCCCACCAGAAAGACCAATATTGAGTATTAACTTAAGAGAAACATAACACATAGAGAGAAACATAGTATTAATATATCCACCACTTTTGTGAGTCTTTCCATTAGAAACATGAAATTAAACATTTGAAACATTTATTTATATCACCATTTAAGGGAATTAGCTAAGTCACAAAAGATAGATGCATGCTTAAACACATAATAGGGTAAGATCCTAAAATCATTCCCAAATAGGCATACCGTTAGGGGTTTCAGGTAGTCAATAATATAGTTAATGCTTTTCCATGAGCCTTATTTTATTATCTTGATTGATTTATAAATAAGTGCTTTTCAAGCCCATCCTTCATACTAGGACAATTATGACCAAATAATTAAGGAGTATTATGTTGATTGCATTGTTATTTGCTTGAAGGAATTAATGATTAGTGAGGGCATATGCATTCATTAAATGCATAATTTATTTTGTGTGTTTGTGTAATTAGGATGTGATGCATAGAATTCATTGAATGTATAATTCATCAAATGTTATTTACTACTTCTAACATAGCTCACACTCCTATACTATGCCTCCTATAATAATGCATTGATTGTATTGTTAACTGATTCAACCCCTAATGGTATGTTTATTTGGTAAAGATTTTAGTATCTAAACCTATTTTATGCAAGATACATGCATCTATCTTATATTACTAAGCTTGTGTTAATGGTAGTTATAACTATACTTTATTATATGTACACACAACAAGGGTCAAATTTATAAACATTCAAATTCCTTTATAATATAAAACTAGAGTACAAAGGTGCAAAGTTCAAATTCCTTTATGTGTATCATATATAATAATGATTATGTTTTAAATTCATATGCATTCATTAAATCATATGTATCATATCCTAATACACAAACTATTTAATAAACTATTTGTTGCATGAATGATTCTGCCCTAACTAATCATTAATTTATTCACACAATCAATAATATAGTCAGCATAAAACAAACCCAAGTGTATTACATAATCTATTTATGATATTCCCTTATAATATGTTGAAATGATATCATGTTTAATGGTTGGTGATTCAATAATGAAGACAATGCAATTCATTGTATCTACCAACCTATATAGTAAAATGCCTCCTCAGAAATGCTCCTATGGTTCATGCTTATAAAATTGGGTAATGGTGAATAGAGAATGGATACAGACTCTTGTAATGTATAAAATGAATACTGTAATGGAAAATGAAAACTGGTATACTTTTTTAACAAGGAAAGGTACACAAGTAACAAGTCAACATTTAATATATATTAACATTTTATTTTACAAGGTGTATTTGGTTTATCCATTGTCATTTGGCTTAAATGTTGTCATTTACCTTAACTACTATAATTTGACTTAACTAGTGTTTTTTGCCTTAATGTTTTGTTAATGGAAGTAATCCTAATCATGAGCACTAGATTTTGATCAATTTGGTGGGCTCTGCAAACATGTCAGCTAGAAATGTGAATGATACTACTAGTTAAGGCTAAATTTTTGAGACATTAATATGTACATATTAGTTTAGACCTTATTTTAGAATATTTCATATAAATTAATGTATTTATGTGGTTTCCATTATATATTATAGTGATTTTTGGGTTATCAACACTATTCAAATATGGTTATATATGAGCATTACTGATTTTGCACATAACAACGCTAAAAATGTGAGGTAATATTTATGCATGATAAGACAATATTATGAAGTTATATGTTCTATATATAAATTACTAGCTCTCATAGGTGATTCAGATATTTATAGATACCCAAGTGGCTAGAGTGCTACCACATGGAAGCATATTGGGCAATTAGGGGTCTGGGCACAACTGATCTGTCTTAAGCCTCAGGTGCCTAGAATGCTAACATGTTGTGGTGTCTTAGGCACCCAAAGGTCTCCATGTGATCAATTACTCCAAGAACATAAGTGTTGGATATGCTCCCACATGGCATCATCTTGGGCATCTAACCTAATGAATATTTGGTGGGTGATGTAAAGTCTTAAGCCTCAAAGGCCTTGAGATTGTGCCACTTGGCACCATCTGATAGCCCAATGGCTTGGGGATGAATCAATAGTAAAAAGGTTTCATGCACCCAAGAGCCCAATATTTTACAACATGGAACCATATTGAGAACCTAGATTCTTGAAGTGATGTCATTATTATTCAGTCTTAGGGAATTAGTGACAAAGTTTTATTCCCTCAAGGTTTGGATTGTACCATGTGGTACCATCCCAAAAGCTTGCAAGCTTGAATGAACAAAAGTAAGAAATAAATGTTGGGACCACATGGAAATGTTGATGAAATACCAAATAATATAGATAAAGATAAGGAACACCAAAGGACTATCATGTGGTAGGAAAGTGGTACCCAAAAAACAACACCAAAGACCTAACAAAGGGAATGGAATGAAAAGTTGATCAAAATCACAATAAGTGATAGTGAAGCAGACTTGAAATCATTACCCTTAGCATAAAATGAACCTAAATTTGATGGATAGGGTAAATAATAAGTGAATTTTAAGTGATATTTTATTATTTGACTATAGGAAAAGGTTGAAAGTAGGGGATATTTAATGACTACAAGACATAGGCCCAATCATTTTGGATTGTCTAGAGCATAGAGTCAGTTGAAAAGAACCTAAAATTCAAAGGTCTCATGAACTAATAAAAATAAGGGAATGATCAAAAGTTTTTGTGGACATTTGTAGGAGGTTGATTGCATGTCATCTATATAAATATGTTGCCCAAGAAGGAAAATCTAATGGCCATGATATTTAAACTCAAACATAAAACAACATTAGAAAGATTAGGTAAAATTTAAAATGAAATAAATGCATCTATTTATAGAATTGAAACAATCCACTTTTCTAATATTTATTTGCATGGTAGCATCCTATTCACTCAGGGGTCTTAAAATGGCGAAGTCCTCTAGGTTACATTATTTTTTTGAGGGCCCCATGTTACATGGGAGAAAGTTCACTTTATGAAAAATTCTAATTCATCCAAGTTCTTGAAAACCTGAGAACACACCACATGACAACCTTGTGAACCTAGAACCATGAAAGGTCAAAGTAAAGTTAATAGTCTAATATCCCTATGGCACTATATTTTAATTACCTCAAGTTTTTAAACTCTAAGTATTTATCATTGGGAATAATTCTATTAACACAAAGCTTCTAAGGAGAAATATTAATTTAATTGTCCAAATATTATGAGGTTTTAAACCTTCGAGTATCCATGTGATCAAGTCCTTTAGGCACCTGAGTTCCTAGGATGATACCATGTGGTATCATCTTAGACACTCAAGGGTCAAGGAACAATTGAACCCCTTAGGCCCTAAGTGCCTATAATACTACCACTTGACAATATTTTGGGTGCCTAAGGGTCTTTATGTAGTTGAGTCCTATAGGCACCCAAATTCTTGGGATGATACCACATGGAAACATCCTAATCAACTGACCCAACATAAAGTCAATGGGTGATGTAAATCCCTAAGCCCCTAAGGCACTAGGAATGTGCTACTTGGAAACATCTTGGTAGTCTAGCATCTTAAGAATGAATAAAAAATTCAAAAGCTTTATTCCCTCAAGAACCCAAGATTATGCCACATGGCACCATCCTAGGAGCTAGAAATTATAGAGTGATGGCAGTATTACCTTGATACCAAGGAGTTAGTGACAAAGTTCTATGTCCTTGGGGCCTAATATTATGCCACAAGGTATCATCCCTGAATCTTGGGAGTTTGAATGGATGAAAAAGAAATAAATCTCGAGACCATGTGGTGATGATAATGCAATCTTGAAGAATAAAGCTAAAGTAAATATAGTAGACAACTGAGTAGATTAGCAAATAATAAATCAAATAAAGACACAATAAACATAGTATACAACTAAATGAAGTAGTGAATATCTATATTCATGACATAAAATTATCTTGGGGACCCAAGGTCCTTAGGGATTTAGATTTGAATCCTTTGGGCACTTGATTGTGTTGTTCAAACTAGCAAAAAAAACTATTAGACACTTAAACCAAATATGAACATGAAGAAACATGAAATAACATGGCATTTTATGGGTTAAGGAGTGTTCAAGAGACCATTCCAAATCATTTTCATGCATTCATCTAGTTTCAAGACTTTGTATTTAGAGAAAACTAACCTTAATGGGGTTTTGAGTTCTTTTTCTCCACCTTAAATTTTTAACAATTATTCATAAAGTTAAGAACCTTAACCATACAACCAATTCCAAAAAGGGAATTTTCATTAAGCTCCCCTCATTTTTCCAAGAGTTTATATTCTAACTTTGTCTCTCCTCAAAGTACCAAGTGAAACCCTGTTACCTATTTTGAGCTGCCAAGGAGACTAATTGAAAAATGGAGTGGGTTTTTACATTGTTTAGCTCTTCATCTCCACTTTTTTCATGGATTTGGGTCTGAGAATACCATGGGGACCTATACAATATTTTTTACCTTGCCAATCATCATAAACCCTCTACAAAATACCACTAAAATCAAGTTTTTCTCAAGATTTTGACTATACTACCCTTTGAAACTATTCAAGATGGTGAACTAGGTGAATTTTCATCTTCCCCTAACTTTAACCGATGTGGAAGAGGTTGCCAAAATGTTTCACACCTTTATTTTCCTACAACTTTCTTAAAAATCCTCATTTGTGTGTTGGAAAATGATGAATGGCAATTGCAAAAGGAACTCCAATGTTGGAAATCAATTATATAACACCTTTGGAAAATGTGTACATATAAGTATAGGTATGATTTCATCTCATAGGTGTTATATAGCTTAAAATATACCCTCATTACATGATATAACCTTCACATTTTTTATTTATTAGCAAGTGTCATCTTTAACATTAGAAAGCACAATGAGACTAAAGTAGTAAAAAACCTTAATCTTGTCAAAAATAGCTTAAACTTTCCAAATTTCTCTAAAAATAATGTAATTAACTTACTATTTTGGCTTCTTTGACCAATTTAACCAACTTTAGACCATGGTTGTCCTGGAAAGGTCACCACCTTGTTTCCTTGAGCATTATTCCTTCTTGACTTGATTTCCAACTTAACTTTGTCAAACTTACCTTAAACAATGTTAAACACATAATAAATACCATAAAGAATGACCATTTTATGACAAGACAACATGACTTGACTCAGCTACCAACTAGACCATCCTAAATAACATTGTAAGTTACCAAGGAATACACATTACCTATCATTTTAGGATTGTTTCAAATAATTTGGACTTATACCCACTAAAGTGGAGTGGAGAATTTTTTTTTCAAAAATAATTTTCTTATATTCCAAATAAATTGGACTATTTCGAACCATTTGAGCATAGATCATTTGGAATGAATTAGACTATTTTAAATAATTTGGACTTATACCCACTAAAGTGGAGTGGAGAAAATTTTCTCCAAAACTAATTTTTTTATATTCTAAATAAATTGGACTGTTTCAAACCATTTAGGCATAGATCATTTCAAATAAATTGGGCTATTTCAAATAATGTGGACTTATACCCATTAAAGTGGAGTGGAGAGAATTTTATCCAAAAATAATTTTTTTATATTCCAAATAAATTGGACTATTTGAAAGCATTTGGGTATAGATCATTTTGATTAAATTGGGTTATTTTGAATAATTTAGACTTATACCCACAAAAGTGGAGTGAAGAAGATTTTCTCCAAAAATAAATTTTTTTATATTCCAAATAAATTGGACTGTTTCAAACCATTTGGACATAGATCATTTCGATTAAATTAGGTTATTTTAAATAATTTGGACTTATACCCACTAAAGTGGAATGGAGAATATTTTCTCCATAAATATGATTTCTATATTCCAAATAAATTAGATTATTTCAAACCATTTGGGCATAGATCATTTTGAATAAATTGGAATATTTCAAACATGTGGCACCCTTATGGGCCTTCAGAATGATCATTGATCCTTTGAAATATCCCTCATTATTGGGACACATGTCACCATTTGACTGGCCAAATTATGGATGAAAACATAATAAGTAATTAGTTCATCTACTAATAGAATCTCATTCGATGTTTCCTAGGGTTACTTAGCCATAAATAATGTGTGAGGTTTGATGGATAACCAATCAATTTTGTAATGAAGGAAATGTAAGGATTACAACTACATTCTCATTAGGTTGTTAAGGTTTGCATGAGTCCAAGGTAACTTGGCATCGACAAACAAATTTAATGAGAGAGATATTTGAGAATTGTTTGTTATTCATTGGGAAGATCTTCATGAGTAGGTATCAATATACTAATAGATCAACTTGGGAAATTTCAATATAAACTGATGGAGTATCCACTTGTAAAGGGATTAGCTTTGAAACTTGGACCTGATTCAATACTTTCAAGATATCTCCAACTATAAATCAAATTACACTTAACAAGATCAAAGTATTACTAAATTAAAATTGATAAATTTGAAATAAATTGAACTACATTTAAAATAATTTAGAATTGATTTTTATGAGATTTATGATAATGTTTATTACTAGAATTATATTTTATAATCAATAAATACACTTGAAAGAATCATATGGCAAAGTTATATCCTTTTAAACAATGGTTCACAGTTGTTGGCATGGATTTTTTTCTTTCTTCCAAGAATATGATGATAGACATAATTTTGATTCTCCAATCCTTTTCAACTTTCTAACTTCCATTTCCAATATATCTACTTGATGTAACATAACTCATTTTCAATTTTTGATTTGTAACACAATGTTAAGAATTACAATAAATGAACACCATGTTGGTAACTAAAAAATCATCTCCAAAGGTCCCTTTAAAAATAACTTCATCCAATTTCTTTATGTTTATATTGAAAGGCTTGGAATATCTTTACCCTAAAAAAAATGAAATTTGAACCTGTGTAATCCATGGATCGAATGAGTGTCCTCAAATGATTGTCCTCTATCATTGACCAAATGCCAACATGAGAAAAAGACTGCAGTGACACCTTCAAAATTTATTTGAAATGATCTGAATGTATTATGACATATTTTATATTTTATAATCTTCTTTTTTTTCATATCATTCATTTGCATATCTTTTTTTTGTACACAACAAATAATAAGTTATCTAACCCCAAAATCAATAGTTTTCTAGAAGTTAGTTTTAGATCCTCCTTTGAAATGTCTACAATTTGTTAAAAAATAAAGCAATCATTTATTAACAATATTTTATTATAATAAATATAACATAGAAATTTATATGAAAATGTTTTACATGTTACTAGATGGGTTATTGATGCACTTTTGATTTGCATTTCATACTGTAACATATAAACATAATGCATTTCATTTTATGCACTTTTTATTTGCATTTCCTTAAATCTTATAAAGATTCATATAAACATGAATACATGCTCAGGCACATGTAACTATATTCATTATACACAGATGTACCATTTTTATTACCAATTTTGTAACATACATATGCATATACATGTTCATATTAAATCTTTATAACTTGATCATATTCTGAAACAACACCATTTCACCATAACTCATTTCTCATAGACATTGATAGGAATTCAACATTGATCAATCAACATCTATATTCTTACAGTAATGAAAGTTTCAATTATTCTTATGCATACCAATACATATTTATATGTTTATACACCCCATCACAACAAATCAAATAGGATTTACTCATTCTAATCCAAAGTTCACTATCACTAATTTCAAATGAATATACACCTATAGTTGAACCCCCTTCATATACATACAATAAGACACATCAAATTAAAAATTATTTAAATCAATTACAATATAATTGTTACTATCATAATATACTTTATTATTTTTATGTTGATAAAGATAGCATGGATACTCAGCATCAAAATTTATTGTATTGAAGACATAGTATAACACATATTGTGTTATTTTAAACTGGGTAAATTAAACATGTAAGGAATATTTTATTGGGTAAATATAACCACATTCAAGTTGACACAATAATAAAATGAACCCACACCTTCAAATCCCAAGTTGATGCAAGTCTACATTTTATTGTCTTTTACAATCTCCTATCTATGAATAAATATTCAATTGTAATGTGTTTAAATAAATAAATATTGTTAGAATAATTGTCATTGATGTCAAAGGAATTGTAATGATTATGAATGAAAATGTCAAATGGAATTATTGTTGAAAGTGAATGAAAGCGTTTTTGGAAGTGAATGGAATTATTAATGGAAGTGAATAGAAGTGTTTCCAAAAGTAAATGGAATTATTTCCAAAAGTTAATAGAAATGTCAATAGAATTATTAATGGAAATGTTGAAATAAATGTCAATGGTCACATATTTTGGTGAAGCGGTGCCTCTTGGAAGGGATACATCCTTTAAAGGCTATATAAGGGATAAGAGATGTGGAAGTATTACAATCATTTGATTTTAATGAAGATCATATAAGTGTGAGAGAGAAGGAAGAGAGGAAGAGTAGAAAAATAAATAGAATATCTCTCAAGAAAATAAGTGTGAAGGGTAGATTTATTTTAATGAAGAATATCATTTGAGAATTTTGAAAGAGAGGAGGGTAAAAAGTATATAATAAAATTAGTTAGAGAGAAAGTGCAAGAGAATCAAGGACATCATTTGATTGAAGAAGAAAACACAGAAGGTAGAATCAATTTGGCTTGGGGTTGGTGCCTCATAGTTTAGGGGTTGGTGCTCATGAATTGGTTGAGTTGGTAATTGACAAAGGGTATTGGTGTCTATAGTGGGTGGGTGTTCAAAAATTGACTGATTTTGTGCTTCATTAAAGGATTGGTGTCTCCAGTAGGTTGATGCCTATAAACATTGTAAAATATTTATATATATAAGCAATATTTTGCTATGGTTTTCTCTTGAAAGGGTTTCCACATAAATCATGCATTCTCTTTTGTTAATAATTGCTATATCTTGAATGTTTATGATTATTGTGGTTGATTAATTTAAAAGATTAAAATATAATCTTGTACTAATTCACCCCCTCTCAGTATAAGCTTGTGCCTAACAATTGGTATTAGAACAGTTCTTTTAGAATTAGTTTAATCACTGCAAGGTAGATCTTGGAAGTATAAGATGGCCAAGCAACTAAGGAAGGAGAATCAAGTGTTGAAATTTTTGGTCAAGGATATTAAGGAATATGTATGTATCCTAGTGACTAAGTTGTCTTTAAAATCAAAATAAGATAATATGTCTATTCAGGATCTTAAGAATCAACTAGAGGTTTCATATTCAAGTTTAAAATCAAGAGAAGAAGAGTGTAATTAGTTGAAGGCTGAGTTAGGTTCATTAAAGGATAAGCATGAGAGGCTCATTTTCAAGGTTAATAAAGATCATGAGATGTCATTCTAAGGTAAGAAGGATACATGTTTGAAGGGAAAATTGAAGAAGCTAATCAGGCAGCCTAATGATTTTAAGTTTTCTAATTCTTTTCATGTCCATTGTTTTTTTCTCATCACATTGGTCATAGGGCAAGAGATTTTTTGAGGAGAAATAATTAGTCAAAGGGAGATCTCAGTCACCTTCAAGCAAAAGTTATGAGAAATTTTACTTGATTTTATTGTCATAAGGTTAGCCATATTGCTAAATTATGTCCAAATGGAGTAAAGAGATCCTCAAGTTATGTCAAAGTCTATGGAGTCCCTAGAAGGTATGAGAATGACCAAACTCAGGTTTGGAGACTTAAGAGAATAAAGGTTGATTAGATTGAGTATCAGAGTGAAAATGGATTACTTTATATAGTAGAGAAAGAATCAGATATGAAGGACTATGTGAAACTCTTGTTATCATGAGATATAGAAAACATAATGAATACTAGTCTTAAGCAGCCTACAGATCAAAGATAATCTCTTATTACATATGAGTATGAGCCTTGTCAAGATTCCCTATTATTAGTTTCCAATGATAATGTGATGGAAGGTACGATTGTTACAAGAGTTAAAAATATGAACAACATCATGCATGTTGAGGTTAGTGAGTCAAAGAAGTTAGACATGACTAAATGAATTCTAAGAGAAAGAAATTAGTCTTATGGATGCAAGAGGATCAAATAAGTAATAGAGGATATGTGGGCATCTCTTGGGTTCACTTTTTTATAGGACCCATTATGTGGGGTGTCTCTTATAGGTTTCAAGGAGACACTTTATATAAAGAGGAAGCATGGTGGATGCTTGTTGGCTCTTGGATGTGTCACATGACAAGAAAGTCATGAAAGTGAGTTGATATATCAATTTGTATATTAGTTTGAGGTATCTTGATATGATGTAGTGTCTTAAGAGCTCTTATGAGCATGGTTTCAATTTGCTTTGCCATATTATGAAGCTATTTATGCCTATCTGAAGTGGTTCTATTAACTCAAGGGGTTAGTAATATGCAAGAAGGAGTGGATCCATGTTGATTAGGTCTCCATGAGACCTATTGGTAGCATGAGGGCTAATGGCGCCTTCATAATGAAAGAAAATAATTTGAAATTATCTAAATCATGAAGGAGGTTATGGAGGTTGGCAATAAAGTTTGATAGGATTTGAATCATTGGTAAGGTCAGATGGGCCGTAAAGTATCATTGGTGGTTTGTTGAGGAGATAGACTTATTTTTTATAGGTGTCTACTAGACCTAATGAAGATGTGAGACCTATTGGTGTTCCCATGAGGCTATTGATTGTATGTGGACAGTATTTGAAGAGTTTTTTGTAGACCTAGTTAGCTGGGGAGACATGTTAAAGATGTTATGATCTACATGGAACATGGAGTTATGTGGAGCTAACTCAATTTTTTTAATAAGCTTGATGAGAAGAATGCATGAACAAAGGGGCAGCATGAGTCTACAGTGAGGTAAGCTTTAGTTTGGATTCACCAAAAGGAGATATTTTAGCAAGCAATCATCAAGGTCATGTGGCAAGGTATGAATGGGTTAAATTAAGATAGAGATATAATGGATATCTATCGATTCATGTGATCCTGGCAACAATTTAGGTGATAATTTGGATGACGGTTCTACCCCAATTGATGATGGAACTTCTGGGAGCCATAACTTTTGTACCATAGCTCTGATTGACTCCTCGTTTCAACCATTGGAAAGATAAGAATGAGGAGAACATTGTGATATAGCAATAAGATTTGATTAATGGTTTTTTACCCTTGAAAACCCAATGTAAGTGCCCCAAATTTCAATTTTATTAGTGCGGTCTAAAAATAGTAAGTTTCTAAAAATAGTAATTCCTCAAATTTTGTATTGTTGTAAATCATGGAAGTCAAACCACTTAATCTCCTTAGAGATTGGTGACCTTCCATATCCTCTTCCTACTTTCAAAATGTGTATAAATGAATATGTAACCCAAAATGAAAAATCAGACATATCTTGCCAGAGATAAGCTTATGGTTGTATTGTAATCTTGAGTAATAAAACATCTCTTCTCAGAGAAATCATTGTTACTGTGTTATTTTCATGTTCTTAAAATATATTTCAATCAAAAATTCTAAGGTTTGGATCATCATGTGTCAAGCTAATGAGAAATAGGTCAAGTTTAAAGACAACAAATTAATCACTCTAAAGGTAAGCATTTGGTCAATCTTTCTTCAGTAACATTAATTTAAATTAGAGTGAAGAGACAAGGTGGAAGATGTAAAGACCCTTTGCCATTGATATCAAAGGGGGAAAATTGAAGACAGGGGGAGTGAAGGAGGATAACCACAATAAGGGGGAGTTTATATACTAATTCATGGGGATTGCCATCAATGACAAGGGGGAGATTTTTGGAATAATTATTATTGATGACAAAAGAATTGTAATGGATATGAATGTAAATGTCAAATAGAATTATTACCAAAAGTGAATGGAAGTGTTGTCAGAAGAGAATGGAATTATTATTGGAAGTGAACAGAAGTGTTACTAGAAGTGAAAGGAATTTTTGCCAAAAGTGAATGGAAGTGTTGCTAGAAGTGAATGTAATTATTGCCAAAAGTGAATAAAAGTGTTGCTAAAAGAGAACGTACTTGTTGTCAAAAGTGAATATAAATTTTAATGGAATTGTTGATGAAAATGTCAATGGTCACATCTTTTGGTGAAGCAGTGTCTCTTAGATGGGAAACATCCTTTAAAGGATATATAAGGGAGAAGAGATGTGGAAGTATTAAAAGCATTTGATTTGAATGAATATCATATAAGTTTGAGAGATAAGGAAGAGAGGAGGAGTAAAAAATGAAATAGAATATCTCTTAAGAAAAGAAGTGTGAAGGGTAGATTTATTTTAATGAAGAATATCATTTGATAATTGTGAAAGAGAGGAGAGTAAAAAGTATATAAGAAAATTAGTAAGAGAGAAAGTTTAAGAGAAGAAATTCCATCATTTGATTGAAGAAGCAATCATAGATGGTGGAATCAATTTGGCTTGGGTCGGTGCCTCATAGTCTAGGGGTTGGTGCTCCTATGGGTCAGTGATCATGAATTGGTCAGGTTAATGCTTGGAAAAGGGGATTTGTGTCTCTAGTGGGTGGGTGCTCACAAATTGATCATGTTGGTGCTTGGATCAGGGATTGGTGTCTCCAACAGGTTAATGCCAACAAACATTGTAAAAGAGTTATATATATAAGCAATATTTTGCCATGGTTTTCTCCTGAAAGGTTTCCACATAAATCTTATGTTTTCTTGTGTTATTAATTGTTAGATATTGAATTTTTATGGTTGATGTGGTTGATTAAAATTAAAATATTAAAATATTATCTTATACAAATTCACCTCCCCCTCTTAGTTAAGCTTGTGCTTAACAATAAATAATATATTTTAGTGTATAAAATTGTATAATTACACATTCATTGAAAGGGGTTTTCACCTTTTTTTGCCTTTTTGTAGTTTATATAGGTGCACTCTTTCATTAAACCTTCAGTTATTTATTCCCTACAAGGTATTATATAATTCAGTAACTAAAATTATCATCATCAATTGATTTAATATTTGTATTTTAAAAATGTGTCTTGTTGTATATTTTTACCTTGTGTTATTTTCATGGAGGCAACAAGCTACAAAGCTATGTCATGGGTTGTTATGTTGGAGACACAAACTTGTAGAGCTATATTTTGAACTATTTTAATTGAGACATAAATAGAAGAAGACATATTTTTTTTAGTATTATAAATAGTTAATAAATAAAAAATTATATAATTGTAATAATATGCATGATCTTATCTTACCTTCTTCAACTTGCAATGTGTCATGTTCATTGATTTGATTTTCTGTTATTATTATTTATTCACTTACAATCAATACCATTAGTGTTATACATCGAAAGATTGATAAGCTTTTAAGTTTGAAAAATAAATAATACACACTGAAAGATTGTTAAGATGTTATATTTGAAAAATGAAACATGATTATAAAATAAATTAAAAATGTTATGCACTTGGTACTGATTGAAGAAATTTTTCTTGTATTGGTTGCTCTGAATTTGTCAAACAATTTGGGAATTGGACATTAAAATTTTTTATTCTTTATTTTTTGTAATGTAACATAAATTTCTTTGCAATTTTGTAAAGTATGCACCAATCCAACTCCTTTATAGACCCCTAACACATCACTTACATCTGAAATATTGAAGGTTGTCACAACTATATTTATCTATGAATTATTTCTATCTATCAACCTAGACATTTTAAGGTTGTCATAGCTATTCAAATGAAACTCAAATGTTTCACAAGAAGGAGAAAATTTATTTTTTGTCAATTCCATTTTACTAGGTGTAAATTTATTGAAATTAGTTGTAGAATGACAAATAAATCCCTCTTTTCCATTCCATACTTACAGTTGAAATAGAATGGCATCTTTAAGTTCATCCTTATCATAGGCAAGGATTATTCCAACATGAGAAGATTGTTCTCCTGATATAGTGATAAATAAGTAAATATCTGCATACCTATTTAGTGGACTAAACCATTCAAAATACCAATCAGCAAGAGGAATTTTGTAGCCACCATAAAATGGAAGATGGTGATAGATTTAATTTTATTTTTGGTAGTTTAAAAGGCACTGTATCCTAATTATCTTGGAGTGAGGCCTTCTTATACCTTTTAAGTGTGGTAATTCCTTTCTTTCCCAAAGACATTATGTAAAGCAATTTAAATGATTTAGATATTGATCTTTTGTAAAATACAAGTAACATATTGCATCGGTAAATAAAATTATTTATGATTAAGTAATGATTAATTATATATCAACAAATGTGATTTCTAAACTACAATACAAAATATATATTAAATATTCATAATGTATACACTAACTCACACTTAAAACAATATTGTATGACCAAACCAAAAATAAATTATATGTAGAAAGATGTAAAAATATTTCAAACAGAATGGACTAAAAGTTGACTATACATTTATAACATATCAAACACCATCCAGTATAATTTTATAGGTAAAGTAATCCATAATAATTTGTTTTAAAGGAAAAATATGAGGTGGAAGTATGTTTCTAATATGTGTAAAAATGGCCATCAACAATTACCTTCAAGGTATCTCCTAGGAGATACCTTTCAAACATGCACAAGAGTGAATTTTTCCTACAAGGTATCTCCTAAAATATACCTTCAATTTAACCATGATGGTATTACAAGCTCAAGTCGTTTGAGGGAATCTCATAGTAGACACCTCAAAGGGTGGTGTTATTTATTCAAAGGGATGTTGAATGTATCTCCCAATAGATACCTTCAACATGCACTCAGTTGAACTTTCCTTCACCTTGAAAGCACTAATAGGGGATAACTTGAAGGGCCTTATAATACTTATGAGAGCGTACATTGACATTGATAGGATGTACATAAAAGCATGCATTTTAGGTCATGCTATGCACATGCAATTTCTATCTCAAAATAATTTAACAATTTTCCATGTTACATAGCCATAATTAATTTGCTTGTAGTTTAAAAAAGTTATAAATTTTTTAAAATGTTTTCATAAGGATGCAACCCTAGCCTAGGCCTCGATAGTAGTACCAACTTATACAAGTGTGGTACATCTATGATCACCTTACCAGGTTATGTGAGTGGAATCATCTTTTACCTTGAAGGTATTTGTAATATCTTCAAGGTATCTCTTAGGAGATACCTTCAAGTTACCCATGAAAGTATTATAGGTACCTTAAAGAATCTCTTAGACACCATTTAATAACACCAACCTTTTTCAAAATAACCTACTAAGGAGACCTTATACATAATAATCAATGTGTTGATAACTACCTTCTTGGATTGAAACACCTATGTACTCATTTAATCCCTTATACACCTCAATAACACTGGGCAAGTTCAACCTCAAGGTATCCACTAGGAGATTCCTTCATGGATATCTTGAAGGTATCTCCCAGGAGATACCTCGAGGTTGAACTTTCCTAATGTTATTGAGGTTTGTAATATCTTCAAGGTATCTCCTAGGAGATACCTTCAAGTTACACATGAAGGAATCACCTAGTAGATACCTCGAGGTTGAACTTGCCCAGTGTTATTGAGGTGTATAAGGGATTAAATGAGTAAATAGGTGTTTCAATAAAATAATTTAGTTATCAACACATTTATTATTATGTATAAGGTCTCCTTATCAGGTTATTTTGAAAAAGGCTAAGGTTATTAAAGGCCCAATTAGTAAGTATTTTCCCTGTAAGTATATTATCTACAAAATTGAAGTCATTAAGACACTCGAGACATGGTAATTCCCATAGCATCAAACCAATAAGTTGGTTTTCAATGAGATGAAGGAGATTAAGATAGGTGAAATTAGCAAGCTAGTTGGGAATGGGTCCTATGAATTGGTTATTAGAAAGATCTAATTACACAAAAAAGGGAATCTATTTGTAAAGATCCTTTGGGATTTGTCCTAAAATATTATTTCTAGAGACATCCAAGTAAGATATGCTATAAAATTATTCCAACCACTAGGGAAACATCCTTCTATATTCATTTCAAGGAGATTAATGTTCAACACTTTCTAGTTGTCATTGTGCTAGCACTAAATTCCCACAAAGTTGTAGATGAAGTAAGCATGTGCTATTGCTCCCAAACTTCTATGTGAAGAGGGATTGATTTGGTTCTTTCAATTATTTTTTAGTCTCACTGAGGCAAATGATTGTTGGAGGTACAATCACCAAGAGAGGGGATAAATTAGTGATGCAAGATATTTCAGACTTTAATTTTAATCCTTTCAAATTCTTAATCAATGATCATAAGCATTCATAAAACATATAATATGTTCATAACAATGAATCATAAATATGATGCAATATCACACACATAACACAAGATCTACATGGGAAACCCTCTTAGAAAATAAAACCCACTCTCAAGCATAAAAACACATGGACTACTTGTCTTATGAGATGATCACAAACATGAGACCTTTTAGTGAAGCACACACTTCACAAAGATCACCCACCCCTAATTATGAACAAACACCCACTTGCTCTAGATGTTGAGCACCCACACAACACTTATGAAATCAATAGATCTAGAACTTTGATTGCCTTTCAATCTGATTGGATAAATAATGTATAGCATCTCTCTTTCAAACTCTTCACACACACTCAAACTTGCTCACACAAGCAATGCATCTAAACACCACTTTTGGATCTTTATATTATTCTTCACTCATCCTCAATCTATTTTTTACTTTAGTCTATCCAATAAGAACACTCTCTCTCTCTAATCTCTTTCCTTCATATCTATCTTTTTCTCTCAACACATTCACATTCATGTCTAGAAACCATTGCCTTGGTCTCCATTATTTATAGAGTCTTCATAAATATCAATTTATAGGTTGGTCAAAATACTTGACTTAATTTTTAAGACATCTATAATGCTAGCATAAAACTCAATACCATTATCACAAGTCAGCCATAACATCCATGGGTCACACTTAAGTAGTTATGTCTTTCAATTAGGCCTTATTAGTCTTTATAGGCCTCAGAGAGACCTATTCACCCATTTAGCACTTCATCAAGCAAATTATGAACATAAGATCACTTTCAAGTATTTGGGTCCACTCCATAGAAATTCTATGAGATCTTTAGGTGAATGATTTCTATAAAACACTCATCTTCTAAAGCACAATTTGCTCAAACAAAATTATGTACACATTATCACCATGAATGAATAAATAGTCAAATTTTAAGCTTAATAACTTTTATTTTACAAACATTCATACCTTATAACTACATTCTCTAGATGTGCCTTGAAGTCCTTTATAACTTTTCTTTTTACCACATCAAGAAATTCATCCTGGATCAAAAGATATAGCTAAAAACTATAGACTAGTTTTCTCTTGTTAATTTGAATATTCAAATTCCAACAGTCACTATTCAGACACTAAACATCGAGAAATTTAAATTCATCTCATGCTCCTTGGAAAATTTGGATGAATACACATCATTGATCTCCTCAAAGTAGCCTAGTTTTTAACTTGCAACACTCATCATTGATATTAGATCAGAGCTCTCGTAATTCTACAATTTGGTAGCTCTACATGTCTTCTTCACATTTGACTCTTTGACTTGACCTACACCATCAATATCTATTTGTATGAACACTAGCAAATTGCTGATCTTCTATCAACTCAATGAGATTGAGACACATGTCATAAGTGCATTTAATCTTGAGAACCTTTGACAATTTGACTTCATGTGAACTATTAGATCAAGATCTAGATGATGAACGCTCACCATTAGATCTATTGAATAGTGACCTCAGACTTCAATGTAGTTAAAATTGACAATCTCTAGCCCATCACAGTCTACAAGGCAACTTTTACAGTTTATAACTTGAACTAGAAAACACTTCAAGAGTCAAAATCTTAAAAGTACCTTCTTGGCACTATAGAAAACATCTCCATGAAATCCTTTGACCTCAGTTTAATTTTTGAGTACCTAAATTAAATACACAAAATTTTTGGTTTATTCATATTTGTATGATGTGTAGTGATGGTTTGGCTTCTCTTAAACTAGAAGATTCATGTTTCTCTTTCCAAATAACCAAGTGACACACCAAAACTTCACCATGACATTTATGGATGCCCCACAACTTCTTATTTATCCTTATAGACCTAAAAATGTGCCATATCTCTCCAAGCTATCAAACACAACTTCTTTATCATTCATATACTAGATTGACATCAATGACAACCTAAGACATCAATGACCATGCTCAATAATCTCCCCCTTTATTATTGATAGTAAAACACCCTTAGAATGAATTCATACTTAGTTGAAATTCTTCATTATAATCTTTCTCCCCCTTTGACATTAATGACAAATGGTCTCTTCCTCAACATTATGTAAGCATTCAAATACTTTTTAATATGCTCAAGATACTTACATACTTTTAGGCATATGAATAAATTGATCCCCCTTTGACATGCACCAATCTAAAAGTGAACTTCTTTGATCTTTGAACCTAAAAAATTTCTCATAGGATTTAGAAAGCTCCCCCTAACATCATGTTCCATCTTATATCATATGTTATTTGACATACACTAATATAAACTTGAGATTTTCTGATCCTTGGACCTGTCTACCTATTTAACTCACAAGTTATCTTTACACATGCATGAAGATTCATTACTTTATCAAAATACATGACTTGGTTTGATCAAGTCATCATGTCAATCTTCTTGAATTCATAACTGTAGCAGACTTCTTCATATCTCCACCATAATGGAACATCTTCACATATGATCCCCCTCACATCATGCACATCTTCTTCAATCCACTCAAGCCAACTGAGTTATTTTTGCCTTAGCCAAACACATCTTGCATATTATCAAATTGAAAAGAACATACCTTTGTACTGATTGGTATTTTGATCATTACCTAGAGCACACACTCTTGCTTCCATACAAAAATATGTCTCATAAGAATCATAGGTAGATACACCTACTTGTCATAGAGGGACTAAATATCCCAAAACTTAGGAGACTCATATATCTACATGATGTTAATTGACTTGTCCTTCATCATCTTTAAATTATATTTGAATGAGTTTTAAACCTTATTCTTTTCTTTTATCTCAAGATCCTACTTGATTTCCTTGTCCATTTGGGAAGATAAGGATTGTTCCTTGATGTTTGAACTTGTTCCCTATTCTATAATGGAAAATAATTGATTTTGAGCCTATTTTTCATTTACCTTCTTAGGCCTTAATTCACTATGACTCCTCTTTATATTATGATTGACAATTTTTGAAGTAGAATATTGATCATTCTTGTAGAACCTTGTTATGTGACTTCTCTCATGGCATTTGAAACAAATGAGATTTCTTAGATTGTACATACCTTGTGATTGAGATATATGATTATTTTTTGAAGTTTCATGTTTTCATTCATGTACTTGATCATTTGGTCTCCTGATAAAGATATTATAAAACTTTATAATATGACCAAACCCTTGACACTTGTAGCAAATGATGTCATTATTTCCTTGTGAACCTATTAATTGTCTTGAGTGATGATGTTCTTTATGCTTTCCATTGTCTTTCTAATAATTCCTTAAAATTTAATTCTTTAATGATCTTTTACAATCTTTTAACCTATGACCAAAATGATTACAACAGTAACAATGACCATTAAAATTTACATACCTCATAACATTTGGTTGTCTGATATGATTTGTCTTCACTTTGCCAATACCTTCATTCCCTAACTGATGATTGATATTCAAAGTCTAATTATTCTTATTCATATCAGCATTTATATTGTCTTGAGTTACATGCTTTTGTTCTTCTTTGTATCCAAGACTAGTTCTATCAATTACATGCTTTTGACTATTCAAAATATTATCAAGATCATTTGAGCCATTTTCAAACTTCATAAATGACTTAACCTTACAAGTTATCTTGTCTATATCATCTTTTAATGACTCAATTTCAATCACATAGCTTAATTACTCATATTTTGTGATTTTTAGGCTTGTCTATAGAGTTTATAATTGACTATTGAGATGCTTGATAATATCTTTATATTACCTAGTATCATCATTCATTCTTGCTTCAAACATGTTAAATTGTTCTTCATAGTCCTTATTTTGTGACATCATATTTTTGTTCTTTTTATTCTCAATATTCAAATATTCAAGATCATTCATCAATTCATCCTCATTATCTAAATCATTAATTGTATCTTTGTTTATCAAGAGATCATCTCTTTTAAAGCTTCTGACTTCTAAAATGTTTCAATCTTATTCATAGCTTGATTTAATTTCATTTGTAAAGACTCCATCTATGATTGATGCATGATACATTATTCATCCTTAATCTTTAATTCTTCATTAAGAGTACAAACTTGAGTTTTAAGATATTATGTGATCTCATCATGCTCCTTGACTTCATTACTTAGCCTTCCTTCAAAAATTCCAATTTGCTTCTCATAGGATTTGATCCAAGAATCTTATTTTCTATTCTTTCTTTATAGTATCTTCAATTCTTCCATAGTGTCTAGATATTTATATTCAAGAGTGAATTTCTCATATTATTCATGTAAGCTATCTCCACCAAATAAAATTCTTACTAAAGAACATTCACCTTCATTATCACTAAAATCTACGAGACATATCTCCATGTCCTTATTATAAAAAGAATCATCACTATCAGATGTGTTTACTTAATCTTATGCAGATGAGTTAATATATTCTTCATGAAAATGGCTCTTACTACCTTTGTATGATTCCTTATTTCCATTTTTCTTATTGAATAAATTTTTTTACTTGTTAGGACCCTCATATTTCTTATGTTCATCCTCATGATATTCCTTATGAGCTTCTTTGAGTTCAATGTTGTCTGGATATTTAGCTACAAAATGACAAACTTTACCACATGAAAAACATTTGAAAGGAATTTTTCCTTCATACTTACCTAATCCTACATTCAATTAATTATAATCATGGATTCAAGTTGATTTTCATTAAGATCAAAATCTTCAATACTTAACTTGTTCCTTTTGGATTTTATCTGCTTAATCACCTTGAAGGATGTTTCCTTCTTATGAGGTCTATCCTCATTAAATTTCATCTCATAGGTAGTAAGGATACCATGAAATTCATCCATCTTAAACTAATTGAGATCATGACTTTAATCTATAGTAGAAACTTTTGAATCAAACTTGAGTGTAAGAGTCCTCAATACCTTATATACTATAGTAGCTTCATCAATCACCTCTTCAAGACCTTTGATCATGTTTACTACCTCATCAACCCTTAAAATATAGCATTCCACAATATCATTCTTCTTTCATTTTGAGACCTTCAAATTGCCTTTGGTAGATTTATAATTTACCCAATTTTACCTTAGAGTCTCCTTCATAGATAGTTTGTAATTTGACCCAAATTTCCTTGGCAGACTTGTAATGGAACACTATGGTAAACTTATCCTCGGATAGACCACAAATGATAGAATTCATATCTTTTGAATTATTCTCACTAAACTTCTTGTCAACAACACTAGTTGGAAGAGTAGTTGTTGTAGTATAACCATCCATGATAGATTGCTAAATATCAAACATTAGAGACATGATGTATGTCCTCATCCTTATACTCTAGAAATTATAATTTGACCCATTCAACAATGGTGTTTGCTTAGTAGATAAACCTTGAATATTTTGACTTGCCATATTATACTTTCGATCACCTTAAAATGGTTAAACTTACACAAAAGGTCCTACTTTGATACCAATTGTTAGAGGTACAATCACTGAGGGGGGTGAATCAATGATGTAAGATATTTCAAACTTAAATTGTAATCCTTTCACACTCTTAATCAATGATAACAAGCATAATAAAGCATACAATATGTTCATAACAAATAGTAATAAATATGATGCAAGATCACATACATAACACAAGATCTACATGGAAAATCCTCTTGGGGAATAAAACCCAATATCAATCATGTAAACACATAGACTAGTTATCCTATAATATGATCACAAATATGAGACCTTTTAATGAAACACCCACTTCACAAGGAGCACCCACCTCTAAGTATGAATAAGCACCCACTTTCTCTAGATGTTAAGCACCCACATAACACTTATGAAATCAATAGCTGCAGAATTGATTGCCTTTTAATCTAATTAGATAAATAATGTATAACACCTATCTTTCAAACTCTTCACACACACTCAAACTTCCTCATACAATTAATGCATCCAAACACCACTTTTGGATCTTTATATTATTCTTAACTCATACTCAATATATTTTTTACTTCAATCCATCCATTGAACACACTCCCTATGATCTCTTTCCTTCATCTCTATCTTTTGCTCTCAACACATTCACATTCAATATATAGAAACAATTTCCATGGTCTCCACTATTTATAGAGTCTTCATGAATATCAGTTTCTAGTTTGTCCAAAATAATTACCTTAATACTTAAGACATCTATCATGCTAGCATAAAGATCAATAACATTATCATAGGTCAAACATAGCATTCATGGGTCACACTTGAGTAGATACACCTTTCAATTAGGCCTTAGTAGCCCTTATAGGTATCATGGAGACATATTCACAAATTTAGCACTTCATCAAGCAAATTAAGAACATAAGATCACTTTCAATTATCTAGGTCCACTCCATATAAATTCTATGACATCTTTAGGTGAATACTCCCCCCAAAACACTCTTCTGCTAAAGCACAATTTGCTCAATCAAAATTTTGTACACAATATCACCATGAATGAACAAATAGTCAAATTTGAAGCTTAATAACCTTGATTGTACAAACATTCAGACCTTATAACTATATTACTAGGATCTACCTTTAATTCCTTTACAACTTTGTTTTTTACTGTATCAATAAATTCATCCTAAATCAAAACATATAGCTCAAAAACTATAGATTGGTTTTCCCTCATTAATTTGAATATTCAAATTTCAACAGTCACTGTTTAGACACTAAACATCAAGAACTTTAACCTCATCTCATGTTCCCTAAAAACATTGGATGAATATGCACCATCTATCTCCTTAAAATAGCTTAGTCTTTATCTTGTAACACTCATTATTGATCTTAGATCAGAGCTCTTACGATTGTGCCACTTGGTAGCTCTATGTGCCTTCTGCACATTTGACTCTATGACTCAACTTGCACCATCGATATCTATCTATATGAAAACCCATAAACCATTGATCTTTTCTCAAATCAATGAGATTGATACACATGTCATAAACACATTTAATCTCAGGAACCTTGGATGATTTGACTTCACATAAACTATTGGATCAAGGTCTAGATGATGAATGCCCACCATTAGATCTACTAACTAGTGACCTCAGACTTCAATGTAGTTAAACTTGATGGTCTCTATCCCATCACAATCTACTAGAGAAACTTTTAAGGTTTATAACTTGAGCTAGAAAACACTTCAAGAGTCTGAATATCTAGGGTGCCTTCTTGGCACTATAGATAACATCTCCATGAAATCCTTTGACCTCAGTTGACTTCTTCAGTACCTAAAATAAATGTACAAAATTGTTGCTTCATTCATATATGTATGACATGTAGTGATGGTTTGGCTTCTCTTAAGCTATGAGATGCATGTTTCTCTTTTCAAATAATCAAGTGACACATCAAAACTTCACCAAGACATCTATGGATGCCTTGTAACTTCTTTATCCTTATAGACCTCTAAATGTGCCATATCTCTCCAAGCTATCAAACACAACTTCTTTGTCATTTATGAACTAGAACCATATGCTCTCTATGACATCAATGACAACCTAAGACATTAATAACCATGCTTAATAATGATGTAAAACTATTATAAACTTTGGGATGGGGGTAGCATAGTGTCATAAAATAAACCACACCAAAAATACCTCAAATAAAACCAAACTCATCACACCTATGTTTCTGATGGCTTGGCTTGTTTTGGCTTGTTATATGAGGATATCAACATGCTACAGTGACTTCAAATACAAGTCTAATAGAAAAGGGATTTTCTTATTCCCTACATCTGACTCCACTCCATCCATGTGCTTATTGATTTTTTTCTGATGAACATGTAGAAAAATAAGAGAGGTAAAGACTGAAGACTCTTATGTTGCACACATGAGGATGTAAACCATTACAATATCATGCATTGACATTGATAGGATGTACATAAGATCATGTATTTTAGTCTTCTTATGCATATGCACTCTCCACCTCAAAATAGTTTAACAATTTTCCCTATTACATGATAGTAATTAATTTGCTTGTAGTTTTGAAAAAGTTAATTTTTTTTGAAATCACTATCATAAGGATACAACCCTAGACTAGGCCTCAAAAATAGTACCAAATTCTATGAGGGTGGTACGGCTATGATCAGTCACACCCTCAAGTGCGCTCAGGGATGTATTTTGAATGTATATGCATAACTTTTTTTCCTTTGTAGTCAACATGACATCTAGACCATTTGCATTCCCATTCTCAACATAAAATATACCAATGGGAAACTTCCCAGAGTTAAAATTTTCAATGAAAAGAGTCTAAGAGAGTTGAATAAGGTAGATCACCCATGCTTTGTTTTATATGTAATGAGGTTATTTTAATAGTTTCATATATGAATAATTACCGTGTTGTTCAAGTGGAATTTTCCTTTATCTTGAAGGTCCTTGTAGTATCTTCAAACTATCTCCTAGGAGATACCTTCAAGTTACTCATGAAGGTATAAAAAGCCCTTAAAGGAATCTCTTAGTGGATACCTCGAGGTTGAAATCACCTAGTGTTATTAAGGTTTATACTATATTTAAGGTATCTCCTAGGAGACACCTTCAAGTTACCCATAAATGAATATCCTAGCGGATACCTTGAGGTTGAACTTTCCCAGTGTTATTGAGTGTATAAGGGATTCAATGAGTAAATGGGTGTTTCAATCAAAGAAGGTAGTAATTAGTACATTGATTATTGTGTATAAGGTCTCCTTAGTAGGTCATTCTGAAAAAGGTTAGTGCTATTAAAGTCCCACTTAGCGATTATCTTCCCTCTAGGTAGATTATTTGTAAAATTTAAGTTATTAAGGATTTAAAGCCATGTTAATTCCCATGGCATAGGGCCACTAAGTTGGTTTCCATTGAAATGAAGGATATTAAGAAAGGTGCAATTAATGAGATAGTTGGGAATGTGTCTTATGAACTAGTTGTTATAAAGATCTAATTGCACAAGAAAGGGAATCTATTTACAAATATTCTTTGGTATTTACCCTAAAAGATTGTTACTAGAGACATCCAAGTAACACATGCTACCATAATTCCTCAAGCTATTAGGGAAACCTCCTTCCAGATTCATTCCAGGGAGCTTAATGCTTAAAATTTTCCACAAATTTATCATTGTGTCAACGCTAAATTCCCATAAAGTTGTAGATGAAGCAAGCCTATGTTGCTAATACCAAAATTCCATGTGAAAAGGGATTAGTTTAGTTCTTTTAATTCCTTTTTAGTCTCATTGATGCATATGATGTGCAACTATTACAAACTTTGGGAAGGGCATGGTGTAGTGGCATAGAATTAACCACACCATAAATACCTCAAATAACACCAAACTTAGCATGTCTATGTTTCCCATGGATTGGCTTGGTTTGACTTGGTTTAGGTTTGCTTGGATTAGGATATAGTGGCTTTAAATACAAGGCCAATAGAAAATGGATTTACTTATTCCCTGCATTAGACTCTACTCCTCCCCTACAATTTTCCATGGCTTTTCTCACCACTAGTAAATGAATGATTATTATTAGTGAGATGTGAGGATTCAAAACTATACCTTATTATCTCAACATACCCCTTCATGTGCACCTTTATAGCCTAAATTCATGCACTTGATATTTTTTTATGAACATTTAAAAAAATAAGAGAGGTGAAGACTGGGGACTCTTATGATATACACATGAGGATGTAAACCATTGGGAGATCATGCATTGATGTTGATAGGTTGTACATAAAAGCATGTATTTTAGGTCTTCCTATGAACATGCATTTTTTACCTCAAAATAGTTTAATAATATTCCCTGTTACATGGTAGTAATTAATTTTGTTATTGTTTTAAAAAAATTAAAATTTTTGAAAGTGTTATCATAAGCATACAACCCTGGGTTAAGCCTCGGTAGTAGTACCAAATATAGTGAGGGTAGTATAGATGTGATCACCTTCACCCTTGAGCATGATCAGGGATGCATTTTGAATACATATGCACATCTCTACTATCTCCCTAGTCAACACAACATCTAGATCATTTGCATTCCCATTCTCAATGTGAAAGCTCCCAATGAGAAACTTCTCAAAGTGAAAATTTCTAATGTAGATAATATAAGAGAGTTGAATAAGGTAGATCATGCATGCTTCATTTTGTATAGAATGAGGTTATTTTAATATTTTAATATCTAAATAATTATCATGTTATATAAGTGAAATTTTCCTTTACCTTAAAGGTCCTTGTAATATATTCAAGGTATCTCCTAGGAGATACATTCAAGTTACCCATGAAGGTTTTACAAGGAGATTGAATGAATCTCATAGTGGATACCTCAAGGTTGAACTTGCCCAGTGTTATTAAGGTTTATAATTTCTTTAAGGCATCTCCTAAGAAATACCTTTAAGTTATCAATGAACGATTCTCATAGTGGATACTTCAAGGTTCAACTTGGATAGTGTCATTAAGATGTATGAGGGATTCAATGATTAAATAGGTGTTTCAAAGAAGTTAGTTATCAGTGCATTGATTGTTATGTAGATGGTCTCCTTAGTAGGTTATTCTAAAAAAATTCAATGTTATTAAAGGCCCACTTATCAATTATTTTCCTTGTAAGTAGATTATTTACAAAATTGAAGTCATTAAGGTGCTCGAGTCATGTTAATTTCCATGTCATTAGGCCACTAAGTTGGTTTCTATTTAGATGAAGGAGATTAATATAGGTACAATTAGTGAGCTAGTTGGTAATGGGTCATGTGAACTAGTTGTGAGAAATATCTAATTACATAAGAGAGGAAATCCATTTGCAAAGATCATTTAATATTTTCCCTAAAAGATTGTTACTAGAGATATCCAAGTAAGACATGCTACCACAGTTCCTCAATCCATTAGGGAAACCACCTTTTAGATTCATTCTAGGGAGCTTAATGCTCAAAAGTGTCATTAAAGTTATCATTTTACCAACACTAAATTCCCACAAAGTTATAGATGAAGCAAGCCTATGCTATTGTTCCCAACCACTATGTGAAGAGGGATTGGTTTGGGTTTTTCAATTCTTTTTTAGTCTCATTGAGGCATCTGATGTATCACTATTACAAACTCTAGGATTGGGGTGGCACAATGGCATGGAATTGACCACACAAAAAATACCTTAAATAATACCAAAATTAGCATGCCTATATTTCCCATCGCTTGACTTGGCTTGTTACAGGAGGATATCAATAGGCTACAATGGTTTCAAATAAAATACTGATAGAAAATGGATTTGTATTGAATAAGAATTACACTCAAGGGTGTTGCCATACCTTCAAGGAATTAGAAGACCCTTGAAATAATCTCCTAGGAGATTCTTAAAGGGGCATTGTCATACATTTAATGGAATGTTAAAGGTATCTCCTAGGAGATATCTTCAACATGCACATGAGTGGAATTTTCCTTAACCATGAAGGCACTACTAGGTGATAACTTAAAGGACATTGTAATACTTTCAAGGTATCTCCTAGGAGTTACCTTTCAAATATGCACAAGAGTGGATTTCTCCTTCAAGGTATCTCTTAGGAGATACCTTCAAGTTATCCATGAAGGTATTAAAAGGACCTTGAAGGAATATCCTAGTAGATACCTTAAGGTTGAACTTGTTCATCCTTATTGAGGTGTATAAGGGATTCAATGAGTAAATAGGTGTTTCAATCAAAGAAGGTGGTTATCAATACAATGATTATTATGTGTAAGGTCTTATAAGAGATACCTTTAACATCCCCCTTGAATGTATTAAAATTCCCTTCGAGATATCTACTATGAGATTCCTTTAAGGGCCTTGTAATACATTCATGGGTAAATTGAAGGAATTATAAGGCCCTAAAAGGAATATCCTAGGAGATACTTTGAAGGGCATTATCGTACATTTAAGGGAACATTGAAGGTATCTCATAAGAGATACCTTCAGCATGTATGAGTGGAATTTTCCTTTACATGGAAAGAAATACTAGGTGATATTTTGAAGGCCCTTGAAATACCTTCAAGGTATCTCTTCGGAGATACCTTTTAAACATGCACAAGAGTGGATTTCTCCTTCAAGGTATCTCCTAGAAGATACCTTCAATTTACCCATGAAGGAATTAATTTTACACCTTTTACTTTATAAGGAACCCAATGCCAACTTAGACTTAAGTGGCACGTAGTATTGTCATATACATTGGTCACTAAACCACATACAGTTCTGAGATTTATCATGCATCTTTTAGCCTTTGAAAATTATCACGACCCAATGACCCAATGAAAGTCTGCCATTTGACACCTAGTCATGGCCTTCCAAGGATCCTATTATTTTCTAAAGTCTCACAACCCTGTGATCCTATTACATCATGCCACTTGGCACCTATTCATGGCATTTCAAGTCAAAAGAAGAGTTATAAATTCTGTAACCTAGCAACTTAATGAAAATGTACCACTTATCATTCAATCACTATACTTCAACCCATAAAGGAGTTATAACCCAACCAAAGCATGCCACATGGCACCTGGTCATAGCCTTTTGAGGCCTCAATTATTTTTTAAAGTCCCATAACAAAATTATATAATTGCATCATGCCACTTGGCACTTGGTTACACCCTTTGTATCATCATAGTTAAGGTGCAATATTCAATATCTCAATACTATGATCATATGATAAAATAACACCTGATAACTAGTCACTTAAATATTGGTTAGTTGGATACTACATGGAAACTAACTGGTAGTTGGAACCAATAGGCTGAGGACATGTGGACCCCTATCTTGAAAGTTCCCAATAGTTAAAACAAAACTAAAGAACCACCTAGGCTTTAAGTCAAAGTAAGTTTCATAATAGAGTGATCCAACTGCATCATGAAAATACTATGAGTACATGATAAGGTGGCACTTATCACTCAGTCACCTAATCTTGAATAAATAGATACTATTTGGAAACCATCTGGTAGCTAAGACTAATAGGTTGATGACACATAGACCATGATCTCATGGTAATACATGATCAAAATAAGCTGCTCAACCCAATGAAGCAAAATCCAATCAAAGGGTACCATTTGGAAAAATATTGTGTAACACACCTAGGTAACCTGATACTCAGAATAAAAGGTTTAGGTATATAGGGTAATACCAAGTGTTAAATGCATATCAAGTATGACACCTAAAAAGAACATATTTGTCTACAAAGCACCAATTATTCGTATAAATTAAATGCTAATAAGACTCATTTTGGTAGTCATAAATCCAACTCATATCAAGGGAAAAGTCAAGCCTATGATGGGAAGATGCATGGATAAACTAAGAATGATGATTGGCTCATTCCCAAAAGTGGATTTTTGAAGCTATTAAAACAAAACTAAAGAGGCACCCCAGGTTGAATTCAAATCAAGTAAAATATATTTTCCATTTATGGCTTGTATCTTGCATTTCAAAATTCCATAAAATTTAAAGTTTAAAGCTTGTAATATCAAGGATTTGCATTCACTTTCAATTTCTATCTATTAAATAAATCCAAAGTGATTTGTGTTATTTACTAAAGGACTTTTGTGCATTCATCTAGCATTAAGACAATATTTAAGATCATCAATCAAAATTCAAAAGCCATGGTCAAAGTATAGTTATAGAAAATCTAGAGTTTAAAGTTTGTAATCTTAGGATTTGCATTTACTTTCAATTTTTATCTATTGAAGAACTCTGAAGTGGTATATGCTATTTGATAAAGGACTTATGTGCATTCATCCATCATTATGATAATATATGAGCTCATTAATCAAAATTTGAAAGCCATGGCTGAAACACGAATGTATAGAAATACCAAATCAAAACATATCCCATTTATATATTCATATGGGACAAACATAGTCATCTAAGACACTAGTTTCAATACCATTTTATTGTCCAAAGATGACAAACACTATAATGACTTATTCTACTAGGTGGAGAGGATGACAGACCAGGATAGTGATAATGAGGAAGATGATAGTGTTGTAGAAAAAAGGTCTAACATCTTTGCACTCAATTCTATGGTAGTGCACATAGGTACATCTAACCTAGAGGTAATCCCCTATGTGGATTTATTCCACCAAATATTCATCCATTATTGGTGTATAGATAACATGATCAAATCTATCAATTTGGGTAATAATATTGAATTTATATCTAGGTTAGCTTTCCAAGCCTACTATGATTTACCTAACCCTAATATTATTTATAATCAAGAAACTATAACCCAATGGCTCAAATTGAATAACATTAGAGAAGGTTTGAGAAGCTAAGATTAAAACCCAAGAAAGTTCATCTTCAAGTCCAAAATCAATCAGATACACATCACCTAATTTAGGAAAGGGGTGAGGATGGGGATGGTCATAATTAATAGCATACATGGAGTATAAGACATTAGCCACATGGATGAGAAGTGATTTCCACTCCTATCTATGATCATAGATTACTTCACCACTCTCCCTCTTGGGGAAATCATTTCTTTTAATTTATCTACCCAAATTAAGAAGACCATGGCCAACCAAAGAAATCATTTTTATATGATGTCCTACTTAGTTAATGATATCTATGCCACTTTAAAGTTCCCTGAGTTTACCAATTGGGATCCAAACTTGAAATGGACCATGCCCCATGTCTTCACAAAGTTTAGAATTTATATTTACAAGAAAGAGATGCAAACCATTAGCAAGTAATTATACCCAATTGTATATAGGGCCATACACAAAAAGACTATGCCTTGATTATCATAAAAAATCAAATCAACACTGAGCACATTGGGAACCTAATGGTACTACCCTCACTACACCATATTAAGAGTTTAGGGGATCATAATCACCCCATTCAAGTTTCCCATCATAGTGTTAGACAAGCTGGCAGAGCAGGAGATTGCCTTTTAACTACTCATAGGAGTAGATGGATTGTGAAAAAATAAGTAGGGACCATTCCATCCCCAATTAACCAACATCAAATAATTTCAAGTTGACACTTGGTAATCATTCTTGGTTGTTGTCAAACATAAGTCCACATTTAGTCTAAAAAATGACATCGATAGGGAATGGGACCCTATGCACTTGACATTCAATCACTATGTTAGACACAGGGTAGCTCTCAGCATTACCTAACATCATGAGCCTGAAGAGGGAGAGCAATTCTACCTCAATATAACTAATGATGTAAAAGTCATGCAAAGGATGAAGGTTGTGAATATCACATGGGTGAAAGGAAAATTGGATAGTATAGAGTTTTTTCTAGTGTCTAAAAAATAATATACTCAATTTGGAGTATCAACATCTCTAGTACATACTACTAGTATTAGAGAAGAAGGCCTGATGGACTGATAACTCAGTTGAAGAATAATCCAAGCATTGTTTCCCACTTTGGAGAAGGGAGGAGTTGGTTCTAGGGAATAATTTTAGTAGGATTCCACCTCAATTGTCTCATCTAAAAGTCTATCCCAAATACAAGGTGCCACCTCTACACAAGCAACACTTTTAGTGGAGGTGACAGTAACTCCTACACCAACAACTTCAAGTCAATCATTATTTCCCCTTCCTCCTTCTAGAGAAGGGCTAGATATTATGATTCAATAACATGTTTCCTTACCTCCCTCTTTCCTCTATAATCAACCCTTGAGCATATTTGTTTAACCCCTGACTCCAACCCATGTCAACCTCCTACTGCATAAGCCTCTCATCAGAACTATAATTAGGCCTATGATCATGCTATTACCCACTGTCACCCCCTTCAGCATATCATCCACCTCTAGAGTTTTGATAATGACCAATATACCCCCAATCATTTCTGAACATGTGCCTAGACTAGTTTCATAATTTCCTCGTCATCCACCAGACAATCATGTATGAGTTAGAATAAACCTTGTTTGAGATGACAAAGACAAAAAAGGCCAAATAGGACCAAGAACAAAAGTATGAGGAGGACCCCCTCTCAGCTCTCCAAATAACTATGGATGTGGCTATTGAATTCGTTAAGGGAGTGCAATAAAGAAAAATAGACTTAGAATAGTAGCATAAGGCCACCTTACTAGAGCAGACCATTAAAAAATTGGAATGGATTGTGGAAGAGATGTTTGACATGATGAATACCTTGGCTCAGTATAAGGTAAAGGGAGACAAAATCCATAATAGATTCCTCAAGGTATAAGTTGTGTATGGTAGATACGACAGTAAAATAATCAACTTGGTGAGGTTAATCAGAATGAATAAATTTGAGGACCTAAATATGATTCCCTTGGAGGACTTGATCATTGCTAAATCCTATGTGATTGTTAGCAATAAATCCCCAAAGAATTATATCGATGAAATAAGGTCATTGGGCTAGTCTCTCACACAACAAGGTGACAAAGTCATAACCATATTGAAGGATGTTGAAATTATGCACCTTGATAACAAGGATGGATCTATTATTAGCAAGGATGCCTTCAAGGCCCAGCTACTAAACTTTGTGGTGAACTTATAAAAACAAGAAATATCCAGAGGGGTAACCTTCAAGCAAGAGATGGTATATTCGGCAGCCTCTTCTAAATAGAGGATCAAGAAGGTTGTATCCATCAATGAAGTTGTAGGAACTCTTCTAAGAAAATATGATACAATGTTTAGACTCATAGCCAAGTTGTTAAAGGAGCCTATCATTAATTTGTGATTGATAAATAGATAATACAATAAATGCTATGAATCTTGGAAAGAAAAAGTTGAGGCCCAAAAATAAACTATCATCACAGAAGCCACCACCTCGTCAACCCCTCTTGGAATGTCTTCTTCCTCAACTGGCACTAACACTCCATCTTCTTCTACAATAGGAGTTTCATCATAAAATACATGATTGGCATCCTAATCTATCTCTTCAAGAACAAAATAGCCATCTATTGGGATCCTTTTGAACAAGAATCATGTCCCAAGGTCCTTCAAATTACATTGTAAAATATTCCCATATTTTGAATGAGGAATATTCTCTAACTTTAGGACATGGGAGACCTTGTCTATTAATAGGTGTCATATTATCTCATTTATTTTGTAACCAAGGCACTTAAATGGCCTATATATAGGGTTTCTCCCCTTCATTGTAATTCAAAGATAGAATTTTGTGAGATTCATGCCAAGAGAAAGGAAATTCTTGTAATCAACTGACTACCTTTTCATTATTTTCATGCATTCTTGTTTCTCAATCTTTGCTAATGATATATGATCTCATTTATTCAATGGTTTGATTATAACATTAGTGTTTTTAATGTATCATGTTATTTTTTGCTTTCATCTAGGTTAACAAAGTCTCTTATGCATGCTCTGTTTTCTTTTTACTCTACTAGTGAATGTGTTTAAAAAAATTTATTGTATGTAACATTTTAAAGCATCCTTTTTAGATATGTGCATTATATTCACCCTAGAATCCTCATTTTTTATATGATATTCTAAGTCTAAGAATTAGGATATCATATCTATTAGTTTTATTTCCATTATTGTCAGAGTAACTATAGAGGAATAATTTTATTTTCATATGTTCTTGTTTCTCAAGATTTGTTAATAACACATGATTTCATTTCTTCAATGTTTAAATCTAATAGTAGTTATTTGAATGTATCATATTAATTTATGCTTTTATCTATTCTAACAAAGTCTGCTATGTATGTTACATTTTCCTTCTATTTTAGTAATGAATGACTTTAAAGTAATTTATTATAGGTAGCTATTTTACAACATACTTTCCAAATATATGCATTATATGTACTCTAGAATCCATATTGCATTTATGATATTATAAGTCTAGCACTAGGATCCCATAGATGTTAGTTTTATTTTCAATATAGTTAGAAGGAATCAATGGAGATCTATTGGTCTTTGTTATTGCAATGAAAACTTTCTTTTCTACTCTACCCTATTTTCCCTTTTGAAAATTTTTAACATGAATCACTTTAGATTAATACTCATTGTAAATATCTACTTGTTCATTTAAAGTTTGGGAATATATTGGAAAATACAAAAGCAATTTTACATAAAAACATTACAAAGAAATTTCAAATAGATTGTGTCACTATTCAGTTCCTGTTGTCCTTATAGCAGGCCCTACTTGTAGGCTAAAGGTGGTGACCACATAATCATTCCAACAAGATTGAATTAATCCCTAAGGTCTTATAGTACTTACACTATAAACTGGGAGCTTTATCATCATCCACACTAGAAGGATCTCAGACTGGCACCTCAAGAGCAAGATAGTCACTTATCAGGCTTTTTTTTTATGAATGTCATGTTTTAATTCCCCTTTTTATATTGTAAAATATTCCCCTATTTTAATAGCAAATATTTTTTAGTTTGTAGGACATGAGAGACTTTGTCCACTGATAGATGTCATGTATTTAGTTTTCTTGCAGCTTATGTAATCATCTTAGGCATGAAAAATGCCTATACATAGGGGTTTCCCCCCTCAATTGTACTCAAAATAGAAATTTTGTGACATTAATCCAAATATAGAAGAATTTTTACAATGTGTTCACTATTTCATTATTTTCATGTTTTATTGTTTCTCAAGCTTTGCTAATGATAGATAATTTCAATTTTTGAATGGTTAAGTCTGATAGCAGTGTCTTCAATACATCCTATTAGTTTGTGCTTCCTACTATGCTAATAAATTCTATCTATGTATGCTCTATTTCCTTCTACCCTACAAATAAATATGTTTAAAAGTAATTTATTTTATGTATTTACTTTTAAGCATACTTTTTAGATATATGCATTATATTTACACTAGAATCCTCATTGTAATTATGATATTTTTAGTCTAGCACTAGGATCTTATGAATGTTAGCTTTATTTACACTATCATCAAGAAGAGCTAAAGGAAATATGTTAGTCTTTTTTTTTTTACAAGACAAACCTTCTTTTCTACTCTACCCTACTTCCCTTTTTAAAATTGTTTTAACATGAATAACTTTAGATTAATGTTCACTATAAATACTCCCTTATTTGGTTAGAGTTTGGGCAGTAAATTGGTAAAATACAAAGCAATTTACATCATAACAATGAAGAAATTTTAGATAGATCATGTTTACTACTAAGTTTATATTGACCCTACAGTAGGGTCTGCTTGAAAACTAAAGGTTATAGCCACACAATCATTCCAACAAAACTGAATTAATTTGCATTCAAAGGATTCACTATTTCCCAC
This sequence comes from Torreya grandis, assembly GCA_037957365.1. Classification (NCBI taxonomy): domain Eukaryota; kingdom Viridiplantae; phylum Streptophyta; class Pinopsida; order Cupressales; family Taxaceae; genus Torreya; species Torreya grandis. The sequence continues at coordinate 1,863,775 of JARHVA010002674.1, forward strand.
ATGTCATATGGTGAAAATAGGGGTCAGGGGTGATTCACATAAACATTATATGAGTGATGTGGATCTCCCAAAAGAGGTCACTTTTATTATACAAAATGAAAAACCCCTTTCATGCATGTGATATTACTAATTTATAATTCTAAAAATCCATGCCAGGAGGAACACTAGGTGTTATTTAAATATTCAAAAAATTTAGACTCTCCTCCTCACATGTAAAGGATTCACTATTTCCCACGTGTATAGGTAAGGAAATAAAGGGTTTGATTACATGGTGAACATAGGGATCAAGGGTGATTTGTATAAACATTGGATGAGTGACATAGATCTCCCAAAAGGTCACACATATGATATGACTAATTTTTAATTATGATAATCCATACCATAAGGGACTAGAGTAGGGTCGCATGCTAGGGGATATCTAATTATTTTTAAGGGGGAACTACTAAAAAATTATAGGAGTCTTTTTCCTTATTAGTGGTCTCATGATTTTTTAAATTTTGTGCAATACATGTTACTGAGATAAATTAGTAGCATTTTACTACAAAATTTTTATTTGAAAAATAAATAAAAAATTATTTAGATGTAAATGATATCTAGCAACTAAAAAAAAGAAGCAGCCATACAAATCTTTATCCCCCTGCTATTTTCCACTCCTCAAAACCTTCTCCCTAAATAGTAGCTGCTCCTATTTTTAAGGTACAGATATTTTATAAGTAGTTTTCATATAAATAATGATACATGGGATCCTTCTACCCAATAATATAGAAGTATGAGGAAAATTTTTGCCACTCTGAATAATAATGTTAGGTATTATTCAATCATTCATTCATTAAATTTTATGATGTGGCATGAGGGAAAAGTTTATGACCCCAAATAATAATAACCTAGAAAAGGCCAAAAAAAGACGTTTCAACTCAGTTTAAAATGGAAATAATCCATACTATCTCTAATAGAGCCACCAAATGAATGATACAAGGAGATGGAGATAGGGTGGAACCATTAAAACCCTCTCACATTATGGCACTTATTTACTATGATTATTTGCCTATAGTTAATAAAAAAATGTCTACTTTCCCCTCACATTCATCATTTGGGTCCTTATTAAATATAAGTAAGTGCTAAATAATCATAGTCTCTACAATTTTATTATCTTAGTGAAAGGATCCTCCTATAATAATTAATAAAAATGCACAAAATAACAGGAATTAGTAGCATGAATTAAATCTGATAGAACACTTGAAAATATTTAATTGATCACAGGCCACTTTGAGGGGGCAACCTCCTTTGAGCAAGCTCAATACAATAATTTCATGGATGCCTTCATTAGCCTCAACAGTTATATATGAATTCTAATCTAAAAAACTACTACTTCCCATGAATATGGGATAAAACAAAATGCCTACGAGATGACTTAAAAAGCATATACATCCATACAAACTACTATACTAAAAAAATAAAGAGAAGAGATATCACGGGTTCATAACATCCCCTCTCTCTTAGATAAAGCTTTATCATCAAAGCTTCATATGTGGGAATTAGTCTTGAATCTAAAATAGTGGTTTCCATGTTGCATCTTTTGGTTTCATTTTGTGCCACTAAATTAAAAACTCGATGATGTAACGAGAGAAAAGTTGGTATGTGCACCTATCTAATATTGCCTCTAGTTAAATAAAAATGGATCCTTCATTATCAAGTTCTGGTAAAATAATCTACATTATAATGTTTGTGCCAATAACTTTCTTTAGACAAGAGACATGAAATACTAGGTGAACTCAAGAAGAAGGTGGGAGCTCTAACTCATAAGTAACTGACCTAATCTTCTAAAACACCTTATAGGGCCCATAAAATTTGGGATCTAGCTTATGATGCCCTTTGAGTTATAGGGAGGATTGCTTATAGGGCTACAGGCAAAAAAACCATATCACCTACTTGAAAAGTGAACTTAGAATGATGTTGATCCACCTGTTATTTCATTTAATTTTGTGCCAAATAAATATTGTCCTACAGGGTACTAAGGATCTAAGCCCAGGTTCAAAGAATCATGTCGACCACTTAAACTGATGAACTATTAGGGGTGTACATAAGGAGCACTAGTGATGCTTGACCATAGACTACTTAATATGGAGTCATTTTAATTGAATTTTGATATGAGGTATTGTACCACCATTTAGTGAGAGGGAGATACTTTCCCCACTAATGTTGTTTTGAGGTGAAGAAATGAAGGAAGGTTTCTAAGAATTTATTGACAATTTTAGTTTGGCCATCTCTTTATGGATGATACCTGGAACTCATCTTCAATTGGGTGATAGTGCATCAAAATATTTTTATCCAAAAATGGTTGGTGAATGTAGCATAAGGATATGAGATAATGGATGAAGTAATTCCATCAAGATAGAAAATGTGGTCTAGAAAAATTTGAGCGACTATCGACGCAGTATAGGGATGGCTAAGGGCACAAAAATGACTATATTTAAAGAGGTGATTAACCAAAACTAAGATCACCCTTTTTCCTCTATATTTAGGGAGACCCTCAAGGAAATCCATATAAATATCTATCCAAATCCTAGTAGTGATGGGAAAGGGTTCGAGCAACCTAGGGATGAGTATTGTTTCATCCTTATTACATTGGCAAGGAGCACATTCAACCACCATATATTGAATTGATTTTTTCATTCCCTTCCAAAATAAGTTGCATCATGCCTACTCATAAGTTTTGAGAAATCATGAGTGCTCAAAAAATGGAGAAGCATGGATTTCATATAGTATAACTTGTTGAAGATATGTGCTCTAAGGAAGCACCATAAAACCCTTGTATCATAAAGAAGTACCATCCCAAGAATAATGTTGTACAACTAAGGGGTTAGTGGCCAATTGTTGAGTTATTTGAGATAATGAGGAGCCATTAACATAACCCTATTATACAACATCCAACCAATTCATAATAGGCATAAAAATAGCTAAAAGGGAAGTTTGGTCTGCAAGTTTGCAAGATAAAGCATCAGCCAAAATATTATCCTCACCCTTCTTGTAAATGATCTCATAGTCATAACCCATAAGTTTTCTAACCCATTTATATTGTCATGGGGTAGAGACCTATTGTTCTAGGAAATATTTCAGACTCTGGTGATTAGTTTTGATGCAAAAATGATTCCCTGATAGTTATGGCTGCCACTTTTGTATTACATGTAAAATGGCCATCATTTCCTTCCCATAAGTAGAGAGCACTAAATTATTTCTAGAAATGGATTTGATGGTGAATGAGATGGGTGTCCTTATTAAAGGAGAAAAACACCAAGTCTGTTACTATAAGCATCACTCTTGATAGTGAAAGTCTTGGTAAAATCTAGCATCACTAGAATAGGTGTAGTACACAGCTTATTTTAATTCTTCAAATGAATACTCAGTAGTTTGTGTCCAAGAAGAATCATCCTTTTTCAACATAGTTTTTAGTGGAGCTTCAATATTCCCAAAATCCTTGGCAAACTTATGGTAGTAATTAGTTAGCCCCAAAAAACTATGGAGGCTCTTAAGTGTCTACGGATGAAGCCAATTTATCATGGTAGCTATTTTTTTAGGATCCACTTGAACCCCTTGGGATAAAACAATATGCTTCAGATACTCCACTTCATCCTATCCAAAAGTAAATTTGGATTATTTTACACAAATATGATGGTCAAAGGGAAGTTTTAGTGTGATCTCCAAATGTTGGAGATGCTCAGACCATGTTTTACTATAGATGAAGATATCATCAAAGAAGACCAAAATGAATTTCCATAGGTAGGGCCAGAATATTTTATTCATCAATGCCTAAAATGTTCAAGGAGCATTAGTGAGGCCAAAGGGCATGACCAAAAACTCATAGTGTCCATCATGTGTGCAAAAAGTTATTTTAGGGATATCATTCTCATGAAAATGGATTTGGTGATATCTAGAGCAGAGATCCAACTTGGAGAAAAAATGAGTGTCATGAAGCTCATCAATAATAGGGATTAGGAACCTATCCCTGATTGTGAGGTGATTAAGTGCACAAAAATAAATGCAGATATGTCATGACCCATATTTTTTCTAGACAAGGAGAATTGGGGAAGAATATGGGTTGATATTGGGGTGAATAATGTCTTGCTTCAGTATGTCTCGAATGAGCTTCTTGATCTTGATCTTTTTATAAAATGGGTAGTGATAAGGCTTGATGTTAGGAGGAATTTTTCTAAGAATGAGATAAATATGATGGTCCTCTAGTTGTGAAGGTGAAAATCCCACTAGTTCAGTAAAGACACATGCATACCTATGCAAAATGGTTTATAAATCAAAAGGAGTAGACACTGTTGATGGTTGCATTTAAATGGAATGGAGTTGGGAAATGACTCTATGTGAATTATTATTAAAAATATTTTCCATGTGATGTAAACTTATGATGATAAAATATCTTAGTTGTAAGCTTTTCAGTGTGTGTTTTTTCCCAGTATCTAAAATTTGCATCCAAAGTTCAACAAAATCCCATAATATGGGTCTAAGTGTGTGTAACCACTAGGCTCCCAAAACAACATCACATCTTCCTAAGGGTAATTCAAACATGTTAGAGTGTAATTTATAATATCCAATAGATATATGCACACTATGACACTTTCTTTTACAAGATAGTGTGTCCCAATTAACAATCATGACTTCAAAGTTGGAGTAAGGATGGATAAAATAATCAATATATTTGATTATCCAAGGGTCAATGAAGTTATGAGTGCTACCTAAATCAATGAGTATTGTGAGAGGGAGGTTCTTTAAGTAACCCCTGATCTATATAGTTTATGGGGTAGGGGACTCTTGTTAAGGCATGGAGAGAGCTCTCTAGTTGGTCTTCGTGTAAAGCAGGTTCCATAATTGGCTGAGCTTCTTTCATATCATCTATTATATCTTAAACATTTTTCTAATTTTTAATATTTTGTGGAGAGTCCACATATAATAAGTAGATCTTTTGATCAACACATTGATGCCCCTGAGTGAATTTATCATCATAGTTATAGCATAGTCCTTTTTATTTATGAGTTTGCATCTCTACTTCAATCAAATACTTGATAGGAGTGGTTCTAAGGTTGGTATTGTTTGAGATCATTGTAGAGGTGTATTTTTTAATAGAGAAAAATTAGATTTGAATCATTTTTGAGTTGCGATCTTATCCTCTACCAGCTTATCCAACCCTAAGGCTTCCATCATCATGTTGGGCTAGAACATATTGACCTCAAATCAAATCACATTCTTTAGTCCACTGACAAAGAAACTCTTGAGCAATTCATCAGATAATCCCTCTATATGATTGGTTAGTTTTTCAAATTTTGTTTGATATTCTCTCATGGTTCCCATTTGGAAAAGTTTAGTGAGTGCTCCAGTGAAGTCATCAAAAGTGGTATGGCCAAATCATTATAAAATGAAGATACAAAAATTGGTCCATATGGGTTTGTCATGAGCCTTGGTATACCAATGATACCATTGAAGGTCTTAAAGTTCCAAGTGAAAGGATGTTAGTAGGACCTCATTAGCAGCAAAAGTATAATGCAGCTTAAAATATTGTTCTACCTGATAGATCCATATAGTTGGATCTGCACCATTGAATTGAGAAAAAGTAAGCTTCAGCCCATAATAATTGTTGGAAGAAGAAAACCTAGTGTCTAAAGAAGACTTTATATGCTATATGTTGTTCATGGTGGTATGTTGAAGACTAAGTCCAAGAATTTTTTCATCAAGATCTTTGATGAGGGTCTTGAGGGAGGCAATTTCATCCTCCATATTTTTTGCTCTTATTCAGGTTACTACCATGACCTAAATAATTAATACATACATACATATATACATACATACATACATATAATGGATAGGAAAATTAGAGTTAAGACACGTTTATTAAAAAAGGTTTTGAATTTGGACAAAAATGGAAGGGGTAAAGGGGATTTTAATAATTTTTTTTGTATAGTGGGAGTATGATTAGCGAATGTGAGGGAAATTTTAAGAGTGAAAATGGAAAAACTATAAAATTTGTCAAAGAGAGACAAAGGAGTAGAAAGAGATGATGAACACTATGGAAATTTTTTGAGGAAAATGGACAAAAATAGAAGTTATCGCAAAACTCAAAAAAAAGGGAAATTTGAGATTTGTGAAAATTAGGAGTGGAATTGGGATATGGAATCTCAAGAAAGAAAATGTAGGGAATGGAATTTTAGGTGTCCAAATAAAATTAAGGATCAACGGGGCTATAGAGGGATAAAGTTTTTTTTCTAATTTCTCTTTTCTATTTTCTATCTGATGGTAAGTCCTCTGAGAGTCTATTGATACTCTATAGATGGTTTACAGATTCTAGTTTCTATCAAATATCTATTTGTAAGTCCTCTGATAGTTTGTGAATACTCTATTGATTGATTTTTTTTGAGTCTACTAGAAATATTCTAAAATTGATAGAAATGGGCCCCAAGTTTAAATAGTTACTTAAGATTTTTAAAAATATCACTCTAACTACCAATGTCATCTAAGCGAGTACTGATATCCAAAAAACATTTAGCCACAAATTTATCTCTAAGTGACAGCTCTTAGTTTTCCTCATGGATGGGAACTACTCAGTCGGGAAGGGGTCATTATCCATTTCACTAGTAGGTCCTCTCAATGGGCCAACTACTTTGGGGTTCCTATGGTACTCTTCATGCTGAGTTTTAGGGATTTCACCCAAGCACTTCCCATAGTTATGCGATCATATTTTTACTTTGATCTAAAATATATTACAAAAAATTATTTAATTGAGATATGCAGTAGAATATAGTTAATATTTTCTTTAAAAATACTAAAATGAAGTATGTAGCAGAATAGAGTTAAAATTTTCTAAAGAAAAAATTGCCCTAAAAAATGCTCTGATACCAGATGAGAGGATCCTCCTGCAATAATTAATAAAAATGCATAGAATAAAAGGAAATAGTAGCACAAAATAAATTTGACAGAACACTTAAAAATATTGAATTGATCATAGGTCACTTTGAGAGGGAAACTCATTTAAGCAAGCTTAATACAATAATTTCGTGGATACCTACACTGACCTCAAAACTTACTTATATATGAATTATAATCTAAGCAACTACTACTTCCCATGGATTTGGAATAAAACAAAATACTCATGGGATGACTTATAAAGCATATGCATCCATAGTAACTACTATACTAATAAAGTAAAGAGAAGAGATATCACAGGTTCATAACACTTGGCCATTTCATATCAAAAATCTAGGTCTATCTGAATTTCAATGATTTCATAACTTAAAGCGATAAATAATGAATAAAAGGGTCATGTTAAGCTAAATAAATCACACATTTCAAATACAATAAAATAATAATTAAATAGATTAAATAACTACCAAAAAGGACCTACATAAATGATAGTGAAAATGGGGTCAACGTTTCCACCACTAATGCCATAGTTAACCTAACAATCAATAAAATAATTTTTTTTGTCCTTCTAAAGGGAGAGAAAAAACCTGAAAGAGAAAATAATAGAAAGAGAAAAAGATAAACTTAACCCTGATTTTGAAGCACGTGAGAATTTTTTATTTTATAATAGTTTAAAAGTTTATATAAAAATTTGTAACATATAAAATTATTTTAAAAATATATTTATATATATAAACATAATAAACATTTAAACATATATTATTTAATAAAAATGTTTAAATATTTAAACATAAATAAACTCAAATAGTTTTTAAATATAAAATTATTTATAATTTTTTTTATCATTTATTATAATTATTCCTATTAAAAAAATTATTTGTATTTGTATTTGTTAATTAAATTAAATGATTAAATTGTCTACTAGGAATTTGACTCCTTAATTTTAAACCTCCTTAGAATACCTTTGAGATAATTTAATTCACCAATTCAAATACCTATGAGAGTGAATCACTTTTCTTGAATTTAAAAACTAATATTTAGAGATGAATTCAATCCCAAAATACTAATTTAAGTGACACAAAATCATACCTAGTAATTCAAAGACCTCTTGGGAAAGGATTTTGTGAGGTTATCTAAATTATGGTTATGTGAGTGCATAAGCGGTTTACACCATACCAATCAATAAATATTAACTTTTCATTCATGACAACAAGGTGTGATATCTCAATGCAGAGTCAGGGTTAAACATTTTGGCCAACAAATAAGTATTTCAACTTTAAAGCCCAATATTGGGGTCAAAAAAATATGGTCAAATCACATCCATGTAAAATCAATTAAATTTATATAGGAAAGTAAGCCAAGCAACTTTACTTGTCTTGAAAAAAAAATTTCAATACAATAATCATAAAAACTTCATTTATTAATATTATAGAAATTATATTACTGATGAAACACAAGATTTAATTATATCTTCTGGGAATCTTTTCAAGGGAATTTTGATAATTAACTAGTACATCCCAATATGATCAATGTCATTTTTAGCTACCTCATAACACTTACTATATATAGTATTTTTATATATAGACTTTCCATTTATAGATTTTATCTAAATGTAGATTTGTATAATTTATGGAATTTCATTCCAATAAAATAGCAACAAACTCATTTGGGAAGCCTTTTAAGGACATTTTGATGATTAACTGGTACATCCCAAGATGATCAATTCCATTTTTAGCTACAGACTCATTTGAAAAGAATTTCTAAAGATTTTTAATGACTGATTGGTCCATTCTACGATAACCATGATTATTTCTAACTATGACAAGAACACTTTCTGTTTATATAGTATGTCTATAAATATATTTCCATATATTATTATATAGACTTTCCTTTTATAGATGTCTTTAGATATAAATTTGTATTTGAGACTAAATCTTGTAAATCAAGGTAAAGGAACCAAGGTGGGGATTTTTCACAATTTTCATTATAAATGATTAAAGCATTGAAGGAAAAACATTCTCTCATTGAGAACACCTAAAATGCATCCAAATTATGTGTTTTATTCACAATATGTCTTCCATAAGCCTCTTTCATTAGAGATGTTATTTCATCCCTTGCCACCACACTTTGTGGCACTAAAATTTTCTAATTATGAGAAATAATTGGGTGACCCTGAGCATGACTCAAAAATGAAACTCATTTCATTAAACAAGCTAATGTTTGTGGGCCACTACAATGGCCTCATTCAATGCATAAAAAATTAAGATCAGTCCATCTTATAAATTTAATCTGAATGAGCCAAAATGTGATACCAATCAAACAATGAACATGGTGGTGACACAGTAGACTATATTAAAAAATGCACTATGTAAAATAGTTACTAGATTCACAAAGCCCTAGTACTTCTTATTAAAAAGCTGGTTGGGTGTCAACTCATATCTCTCCCTACACCTATAGATGTTGATATGATTAAAACTCTTCCATGAGGATATTATGATGAGAATGCATATTTTGATTTCCACCAAGGCCATAGACATTCTATTAACAAATTCTTTTTCTTGAGATATAAGTTTCAAGACTTATATGAATTCCAATAAATTACACTTGATGGGTCTCCTACCATGGGTTTTGGATCACATCTAGGGTATCATAAGAATTATAAAATGTTCAATAATATACTACAATATATATAATGAAAATTATATAAGTTCAAATATAGAAATAGATGTAAAATTATCATCATGTAACTTTAGAACCAATGGTAATGATTTATAAATAATAGGCTCTTACATAATAAGTGGATGTTCATCAACATTTTTTGAAAATTTAACATAAACAAATTATCTAATAAGAATTTGACTCCTTAATTTTTAGTCCCCCTGGAATATGTTTGAGATAATTTAATTCACCAATTCAAATACATGTGAGGGCAAGTCACCTTTATTGAATTTACAAACTAATATTTGGAGATGAATTTGACCTCAAAATGGTAATTAAAATAAGTGATACAAAATCGTACCTAGTAACTCAAAGATATATTGGAAAAGAATTCTGTGTGCTTATCTAAATTATGGTTATGTGAGGGCATAATCATTCTACTTCATACCAATATATAAACATTAACTTTTCATTCATGACAACAATGTGTGATATCTCAATGCAGAGTCAAGGTTAAACATTTTGGCCATCAAATAAGTACTAAAAATTTGAATCCCAATAATGGGATTAAAAATACGTGGCCAAATCACATCCATATAAAATTAGTTAAATTTAAATAGAAAATTAATCCTAGCAACTTTACTCCTCTTGAAAAAAGTATTTCAATATAAGGATCATAGAAACTTCATTTATCAAGATTATAGAAATTATGGATGAAACACAAGATTTAATTATATCTTTTGGGAATATTTTCAAAGGCATTTTGATAAATAACTGGTACATCCTAAGATGATCAACACCATTTTCATCTATCTCAAGACACTTACTATATATAATATTTATATATATAGACTTTTCATTTATAGATTGTATCTAAATGTAGATTTGTATAATTGAAGGAATTTAATTCTAATAAAATAGCAATAGGCTCATCGTAACAAATTATACTTGATGGATCTCATACCATAGGTTTTGGATCACATCCAAGGGATCGTCAAAATTAAAAAATATTTAATAATCTGCTACAAGACCATATAATGAAATTTATAGAAGTTCAAATATGGAAATAGAAATAAAATTATCATTATGGAACTTTAGAATTGATGGTAATGATTTAGAAATAATAGGCTCTTACATAGTAAGTGGAGTTTCATCTACATTTTTTGAAGATGCAACATAAGTAAATTGTCTAATAAGGATTTGACTCAGTTTTTAGTCCCCCCTAGAATACCTTTGAGATAATTTAATTCACCAATTTAAATACTTGTGAGGGTGAGTCATCTTTCTTAAATTTACAAACTAATACTTGGAGATGAATATGACCTCAAAAAGGTAATTAAAATAAGTAACACAAAATTGTACCTAATAACTCAAAGACCTCTTGGAAAAAGATTTTATGTGCTTATCTAAATTATGGTTATGTGAAGGCATAATCAGTCTACAACATACCAATCTATAAATATTAGCTTTTCATTCAGTGTGAAATCTCAATGCAAAGTCAAGGTTAAACATTTCTACCAACAAATAAGTACTTTAACTTTGAAGCCCAATACTAGGGTCAAAAATATGTGGCCAAATCACATCCATGTAAAATGAATCAAATTTAAACAAAAAATTAAGCCAAACAACTTTATTCCTCTTAAAAAAATATTTCAATTCAAGAATCACAAAAACTTTATTTATCAATATTATCGAAATTATATATGAAACATAAGATATAATTATATCTCTTCAAAATCTTTGCAAGGGCATTTTGATAATTAACTAGTATATCCCAAGATGATCAATGCCATTTTTCAATACTTTACAACACTTACTATATATAGTATTTCTATATATAGACTTTTCATTTATAGATTGTATCTAGATGTAAATTTGTATAATTTGGGGAATTTCATTCCAATAAAATAGCAATAGACTTATTGCAACAAATTACACTTGATCAGTCTTTTACAATGGGTTTTGGATCACATCTAGAGGATCATCAAAACTAGAAAATGTTCAATACTTTGCTACAAGACTATACAACGAAAATTATAGAAGTTCAAATATGAAAATATAAGTAAAATTATTATCATGGAACTTTGGAACTGATGGTACTGATTAATAAATAATAGGATATTGCATAATAAGTGGAGTTTCATCCACATTTTTTGAAGATGTAACATTATTAATAATATCTTTAAGATCAATAAGTGGTGGTGGTATAATGGTAGGCATACAGATTAGAATAAATGGTGTCTTTCGAACATATATGTCCACTTTAAATTTTTATCATATTTCTAAACCTGAAATTCCTCTTGGTCACTTCTAATTTTTTTAGTGCCCTTATAACAAAAGCAATTTCTCCATTGTAATCACCATGACAAAACGGGATCACCCATAACTAAGCTCCTTATCCAATGAATATATATGTCCCCTAATCAAAACCAAGGGAGTTATAGTTTTGACATAGAGATTGTGCTAAGAGGCTATCTCTTCACATGAATAATACAAGCCATCATAGACTAAAGCATTACATGGTGATTCAAATCCCGATAGGTTTGTGCCCATAATTATTTTAGATGAACTTATTTTGGCATTGTCATAAGTTTGGAGTAAGTAGTAGGTTTAACTATAGATTTACACTCTTTCATTTCACATAACCCTTCTTACCAACACACACACACACACACACACAAAAAAAAAAAAAAAAAAAAAATAGTTACTATATAAATATTGACATATAATATATATCATAATATTTTTATTTATTAAACTAATTAATTATATATTAATGTTATATATAAATTATATATTTTGTAAAATATATTTTCACATTAAAAAATATAATTATATCATATAATATATAAGTTAAAATAATTTATAAATCAATATTATATATTATATATTTTAGTATAATATATTTTGATACATTTATATATATTTAATAGTACAAAAATAATATTAAATTTTTAACAAAATTAAATGAATTTTTATGCCTTTAATGTATTATATAATGTTGCATAACATGAAAATGGGTTGAGTTTCTACTTCATTTAAAATTCATGTGTGAGAGGGGGTTAAAAATGCGTTTATAGGTATGAATTAACAACTTTGTGGCATTTCACTATGTGCATAGTATATGAGGTAGATTACTTCGAAGACCAAATCTATCAAACGTTAATTTTTTGTAGGCATTAAATTAGAAGTTACAATGACGTATCATGAAGTTGAAATCACATATCATGAAGCATTAAATTTAGAGTTGTAGATGACACTTGGTACAGAATAGTGGACAGTAAAGTAGATGGACAATCAAATTTCAATTAATACAAGTGATTAATTTTTAAGCTACAATTTAAACTTGGTTATAAATAGTCTATGAACTGTTAAATTACATATAAAGTATACAATTATATCTCTATTTTATTTTATAAAATGACAATCAAATTTTAGTTAACCATGACGTATTTGGAGCTGTAATTCAAGCTAACCATGCACAATTTTTCTATTAAACTGATTAAAATTAAGCTAAAATTTATTTAGTGACAATTAATCTATGTTTTAGTTATTAATAGTGAGTTTACTGCTCCATTAAAATCCTCATTTGGAAACAAAGGAATTTGAAAGTTTTCCAATTTAAGACCAGAATGATTGCTTACTAACTTCAATTTTGAAGTGTAACTATGAGATGTGTTTCTAGACATACCTTTTTATAAATGAAGGTACTGTAAAGTGACCTAGAGAATGGTTTGTCAGTTTCACCAGAAAAGTCTGGTTCTTTTTTGACTTGTGTATATTATGACCTTGTTGGTAGTTTTTTGTAATGCATATTAAGATGCATGTATTCATGCACCTACAGTCAGCTGTAATTTTTTCTTCTTATAAATGTTAAAATCTCTTTATTTCATATTCTCAATTCACTATTTCAGTATGGGATGAACAACCAATTTCAATATTAGGGAACTTTATTTTCTTTCTTTGTTGTTCATTCATTTTTGAGAAAAAATAATATATTATTTTATTTTATTTTATTGAGCAGCTTAGTTTCACCCAAGAATTATTAAAAGTGTAGATCTCTAACTATGGCTTGTAAAAATGAGTTATTTCATTTGACTGAGACTCGAAATAAAAATAATTTCCAAATTGTTGTGTAGAATTGACTAAAATGTAGAATAAAATATGGGAAGTGAAATTGAAGATAAAAAATCATAAAACCTTTTAACCCTCTTACAATTCTATAAGAACCCCCATGTAATCATGAGGCTTTGGATGCACATATAATAAAAATAATAGAGATTGAGGAATTAATTAGGCTAATGAGGGTTCCTCATTCTTTGGAAAAAATATTAGAGTCATTAATTTAGGTGAGTTTGATTAAATGGTAACATGTCAAATTGATAGATGAGAATCTTATAGAGAGAGATGTAATTCCTACTATGATAATAAATTGTTAACAATTGGTTTGAGAGATAAAATAGAAAAAAAGAAAAACTTGCTCATTATTCACTAATCCAAAAACCAATGTGCCACTTCTAATGTAATTAAAACATTTCCCAATCCACTACTACCACCATAAATTGATGAGAATGAATTTTTAGGACTAATGGTGGATTGTTTATGATGTCCTACCTTCTAACAACAATGAGGTTCCTTCATATTTTTTGACTAAAATTTATTTCAAGTTTAATATCCTGAATGAAATTCTTTATTAATTTTATTATTAAGAGTTTTAGGGCCAATAAAAAGGATTTTGATAGGATAGGTTGGGTGCATATCATGTGTCTAATCAACCTATGAGAGTCTCTATAAAATAACCACTTTAGCCTGAGATAATCCCCTCTACAATGAAGGATGTTATAGAGATTGATAGTTTACATGCACTTAAGGAACTTACTGACACCTCATATGACATATAAGTCAATTTTCCCATACTGATGATTATGAGAGTGGACATGGAGATGGTCCAACTAACACTACTACTCGACTACACTAATGCAGATCTTATGGTTTTATATGCACTGGAGATAAATTAGATGAGGAGAAGGGTATGATGTAAACCAATTATGGTGGTGTTTCTAATTATATAGATGATATATTTTTGACTGATGATTTTTTGAAACATACATTTGGTTTAAAAATCTCTCCTACATGTTTGCAAGTATCTTTTAAATTTGACATGTAATTTTTTTTGTTGGACATGTTACATTATAAATAGCATTTAAAATAAAATAATTATTTTACATATAAATAACAATAATATATATGTTATTTTTTAGGTTTTAATAGGAGAAAATACCATCTTTTTCCTAGCCAAATTGTGAACCGTCTTGTAGCTCATATATTGCTACAACTACTTGGTTGATGTTTATATATACAGAGGTAATTTTGAATGTTATAAGTTGTCATTTAAGTATATTCATGTAATTTTTATATATTCTTGACTAATGATGATATTTTATTTATTTTATTATTGACCTCATTTGAGACTCCTCCATGTATATGGGTAGGAGTAGACATAGGCGTTGCTAATGTGATTTCATCTATGCAATAACTTACTGAGGTGTGAGTCAAACTTGTAAATTATGTTTAAGTGTAAATATGAATTTTTTTTAATAAATTTATTGACATAAGAGATCCCATGATCACCTTTCATATTCATTTAAGAATTATATACGTACATACATACATCTGATCTTGTTGTAATTATTTTGTATATATTATTATTTGAATTTCATTATTTTATTAAAACTTGGCACATAGATATAATCATAGCCTAAAATTATTTGATCATAAGGCACATGCCATCAAAATAAGTTGATCACATCTTTCAATATTTATATCTCAATATGTCACTAATCATATAGAATATGGTTGGCCTTTAGTTGATTATGGATAATTTTTATGGGTCACATATGTCCACCATATATTCTTGTGGTAGTATTGAGCAGCTATAGTAAGATTTTAAATTCCCAACTAATGGCTTCCTATCATAATTTTTAATAACTAGTGATGTTTTACTTTATATACATAAAGGTGTGTCAATTTCTTGTATTCACATTTATGGATAGGCATGGAAATTGGATGGATCCAGCATGGAGTGACACTATGATAATTATATTATGTGATGTATTAATTCATTTAATTATAATATGCATATGGCTGAGGTTTACTAAAAAAAATAATTAGTCAATACTACACAACCATCTGATAGTTGATTAATTTTGAGTCTTAGTCAAATGAAAAAACTCATATTTACAGGCAATAGTTAGATTAGGATAGAACCTTATCTAGATTCAGAGATATTTAAACTTGTAAAAATTATTCAAAATGTTTGCAATGGAATTGTGGTAGTGTTTAAATCTTTTTATCAGTATGGATTTACTACTTTTATTTATCACCATTTGAATACGAATAAGAAATTTAGTAAAATAACATTGCATTCAAAAATGTTTCATTTTATGAGGAGGCAAAAACTAACCATTCTAGAAAAACATTAAACATAAAATATTGAGTAAAATATTTAAAGATTTAAACATGATAATTAAAAATAAATAATAAACATAGTTTTTAAATATAAAAATAATTACAAATTTTTATCATTTATTATAATTATTCTTATTAAATAATTTTATTTATATTTATTAATTTACATTATTAAATTGTCTAATAAGGATTTGGCTCCT
The DNA here is from genome assembly GCA_037957365.1 of Torreya grandis. Lineage (NCBI taxonomy): Eukaryota > Viridiplantae > Streptophyta > Pinopsida > Cupressales > Taxaceae > Torreya > Torreya grandis. The sequence continues at coordinate 1,880,019 of JARHVA010002674.1, forward strand.
TAATTTTTAGCCCCTTAGAATACCTTTGAGATAAAATTCACCAATTTAAGTATCTGTGATAGCGATCCATCTTTCTTGAATTTACACTTATGACTCTATTAGCTAATTTAAACACTTATAACACAATAGACATCTGACATGGTCAGATATCAAATACAATAGAGACAAATATGGAATATGTTCCTCTTTTAGGTTCATAAATCACATCAAACATTGAGCGTACATTGAGTGGGAATACATATTCATCCCCCTTGATGTCAACTCTAATTAATACTTTAAACCAATGTGGGGATTTTTCACAATCCTCATCACAAATGATTAAAGAATTGAATGAAAAAATTCTCTCATTGAGAAGAACACCTAATAGGAATACAAATATGGGCTTGCTTCATAATATGTCTTGCATAACCCTCTTGCATTAGAGGTATCATTTCAACCTTTACCACCACACTTTTTGACACTAAAATTTCTTACTTATGAGAAATATGAAGGGTGACCTTGAGCATGATCAAGTAATGAAATTCTTTGCATTAAAAAAAATAAAGTATGGGGCCACTACATTAGCTGCATCCAATAAAAAATTTAATATCAAGACATATTAAAAAGTAAATCCAAATGAACCAAAAATTTGATACCAATCAAACAATGAACATGACAACGTCACATCGAGCTATATTACAGAATGCACCACATAAAAAAATTACTAGATTCACAATATGTCTACCATATCTTTTTTTGGTAATATTGAGTAGCTATAATAAGATTTTCAATGCCCAACTAATGGCATCCTATAATAATTTTAAATTATTAGTGATGTTGTACTTCATATACATAAAGGTGTGTTTATTTATTACATTTGCATTTATAGAGAGGCATGGAAATTGAATGGATGCACCTTGGAGTGACAATATGATAATTATATTATGTGATATAATAATTAATTGTATTATAATATTCATATGGATGAGGTTTACTTAAAAAAAAAATAGTCAATGCTACACAATCATCTAGTAGCTGTTATTATTTTGAGTCTTAGTCAAATGAAACAACTCATATTTATAGGTCATAGTTAGAGAACTACACTTTTAGGAATTCTTTGATGAAACCTAGATAACTACCAATGCTAATGGTGTATAGTTGTTTAATTCAATACCAGGGGCACATGAAGTAGTCAAAAGTATATTAAGTATGAAATGTGTTCCTGAACATTTGATTTTAGTTTAAGTGGAATATATAAACAACTCTGAACATGCATGCCAAGTCATTAAAATTTATTTAGAGGTGGACTTCTATACAAAAATTGGCATGGTTAATTTTTGGTAAATCGCAGAGGGATTCTTTGTATTCCTATGGTTGGAGGATAAAACCTTATCTAGATTTAGAGAGATTTAGACTTGTAGAAAATAGTCAAAATATTTGCAATGGAATTTTGATAGTGTTTAAATCTTTTTATCAATGTGGATTTATTTTATTTATTTATTTTAGACTAAGAATTTGACTCAAGAGAGGTGGTTTATATTACATTAGTTCCAAAATGAAAACAGATTGAAAGAAACACACTAACAAGCATACATCTCTAGGCCTAAACACTAAGGAGAAACATAATGACAAACACACATATGAAAACAAGTAAAACATGAAATAAAACCTCCACCTTCTTTAGATCTTCAAATGGTTTATAGAGTGTCTTTCTCGGCTTTGTGCTTCAAAATGTCTATTGCAATGGAGCTTGGCTATCCTCCATCTCCTCTTGACACCATGTGGCTTGTTTGTTTGGCTTGATTGAAAATTTTAGAATTATAACACTAATTTTAATGGATTTTGAAATTAGTTTAGCATTATAACTTTGTACCAAGATACTTAAAACTCAATAGGCAAGGCCTCCTATTTATAGATTTTGTAAAATGATCAGAATGAACTTAAATATTTCATCTGAAGATGAAGATGTGTGGCTAAGAATCCATTCAATTTTTTAGGAAAAAATAAATAAATTCTTTCATAAATATTTGGGATGGAGAGGCAATAAAGATGCATGGAGGTTCTTAATGAGGCATGGGGTGGCTTGATGAGATATTTTATGCATTTATGGCCTAGGGATGTCTTTCCAAGAAATGATGTCACTTGATGATGTAGTTATTCAATATTAATTTCTAAAAAAATATATTCAAAAATCTCCATAGAAAATTAAATTAAGCTCTTGATTTAGTTTAATTATCCTTAAATATGATTAGTCAACTTTGATGCAAAACCTTGGCAATTTGTGCATAAATTAATTAAATTGGTCAAAATGTTGTATTATTGGCTCAAATTTTAACTAGATTAGAATTGGAAGTTGATGTTAGATGAATTAGATTCGATATCCCATTTAGGATGTTGTTAATTCAAAATAACAAAGGCACATGTCTCATACAATAAACTTGATAGAAAAGAGCAATCCAGAGCATCCAGGTGCAAAAATGTCATTTTTACTCTAAATGATTTAATCAAAGTTAGTTGTTTCATAAATTATATTACCCTATTTAATGATACCTTGGTAACAATTAGCACTTAAATATAAAAAAATTTACTCTTTTAATGCATTTTAGTGTTTTTAAGCCAAATTACACACTTTGGTAGAGATTGGTCAAAAGCCTAATTGAAGGTTATCGGTGGCCATTTTTAGGTGTCTACATTTATCACTACTTGAATACGATTAAAGAATTTGTTAAAACAAAATTTCATTAAAAAATGTTTCATTTTATGAGGAGACAAAAACTAACCACTCTGAAAAAACATTTAAACATAAATTATTTAATAAAAATATTTAAATATGTAAACATGATAAATAAAAATAAATAATAAACATAGTTTTTAAATATAAAAATAATTACAAATTTTTATCATTTATTATATTTATTCTTATTAAATAAGTTTATTTATATTTGTTAATTTTCATGATTAAATTATCTAATAGTGATTTGGTTCCTTAATTTTTATCCCCCTAGAATACCTTTGAGATAAAATTCACCAATTCAAAGATCTGTGATAGCAAGTCATTTTTTTTAATTTACACTTGTGACTCTATTAGTTAATTTAAATACTTATAACATAATAGACATCTAACATGGTTAGATATAAAATATGATAGATACCAATATGGAGGATGTTCTTCTTTTAGGTCAATAAATCACATCAAACTTTGAGCATACATCGAGTGGGAATACATATTCATCCCCCTTGATGTCAACTTCAATGAATACTTTGAATCGAGGGGATTTTTTACAATCCTCATTATAAATTATTAAAGCAATGGAGGAAAAAAAATATCTTGTTGAGTAGAACACCTAAAAGGCATCTAAATATGTGCTTGATTCATAATATGTCATGCATAACCCTGTTGCATTAGAGGTGTCATTTCAACCCTTGCCACCACACTTTGTGGCACTAAAATTTCCGACTTATGAGAAACATGAAGGGTGACCCTAAGCATGATCAAGAAATGAAACTCCTTTCATTAAAAAAGCTATTAAAGTATGGGGCCACTACATTGGCCTCATCCAATACAAAATTTAAGATCAAGACATCTTACAAAATTAATTCGAATGAACCAAAATACGATACCAATCAAATAATTAACATGACAGTGCCACATCGAGATGTATCATAGAATGTACCATGCAAAAAAATTAATAGATTCACAAAGCCTTTGGTGCTTCTTATTAATAAGTTGGTCGAGTGTCAACTCATATCTCTCCTTAAACCTATAGAGGTTGATATGAGTAAACCTCTTCTACGGGGATATGATGAGAATACATATTATGATTTCCACCAAGGCCATATGCATTCTACTAATAAATGTTTTTTCGTGAGATATAATCTTCATGAATTATATGAGTCACAACAAATTACACTTGATGGGTCTCCTACCATGGGTTTTGGATCACATCCAAGGGATCATAAGAATTAGAAAATTTTCAGTAATCCATTAAAAAAAAATCCAATGAAAATTATAGAAGTTCAAATATGGATATAGAAGTAAAATTATCATCATGGAAATTTGGAACTAATGGTAATTATTTATAAATAGGATCTTACATAATATAAAGTGGAGTTTCATCCACATTTTTTGAAGATGTAACATTAATAGTATCTTTAGGAAAAATAATGGTGGTAGTATACTTGAGAATGCATCATCACTAGGCATAGTAGGCATACATAGAATAGATGGTGTCTTTGGAACATATATTTCTACTTTAATTTTTTATCTAATCTCTAAACCCAAAATTCCTTTTGGTCATTTTTTATTTTTTTAGTGCCATTGTAAAAAAAGCAATATCTGCATTATAATCACCAAGATAAATGTGATCAACCATAGTTGAGCTCCTTATCTAGTGAATATAGATGTGCCCTGATCTAAACCAAGCGAGTTGCAATTTTGACATAGAAATTACATGCTAAGAGGATATATCTTTACATGAAGAATGCAAGCTATCATAGACTAAATCATTGCATGATGATTCAGATCCTGATCGATCTACACCCATCATTACCTTAGATAAACTTATTTTGACATTATCAAGGGTTTATAATTACTAGGTTTAACTGTCAATTATTTACACTCTTTCTCTTTACATAACCCCTCTTACCAATATATATATATATATATATATATATATATATATATATATATATGGCATGATATTTGTGTGTGTGTGTATATTATCATAATATTTTTATATATTAAACTAAGTAATATTATATATAAATTATATATTTTATATAATATAAATTTAAGTATATTATACTAAAATATTTAATATATAATTATAATTTGATTTATAAACTATATTAACATATATATTATATAATAATAATATTAAAATAGATTATATAAAATATAATATTGTAATATTAGATTACATTGTATAATATATATTTTTAGTATATATTTTAAATAAATATTATATATTTTAATATAATATATATAAATATCATTTAATATATTAAATATATCACTTGCCTTCAATTTGACTTGACTACTCCTGAGGCACATTTGCATTCAAAAATAGGTGGGAGTCCCCAACGAATTTACCATTCAAATTTACTTTGAAAAAAAGGGTTTGTATAATTTTAACACATTTTAAAGATGAACAAAAACCACCAAACAATGTTTGACTAGATATATTCCTATTCCTACATATTCCTAGATTTTTTTAAATATACACTATAGAGCGCTAACGGATCAGAATAGAGTAAGTTGTTGAGTGTCTAAAGCATTGACCATATTTGTTACTATCATTTCTATAAATCCTTATTTTTAAGTATTTAATCTTAATAGTGTTTAATATATTATTTTAATTTATCTAAAATATGTGATTTATTCATGTTGACTTGGCCCTTTTATTAATTGTTTAGCACTTTATGTTATAAAATCACTAACATTTGGATAGTCTACCTAGATTATTGTTATGAAATGGGTAAAATAATGAAATGATGGAGATTAGGGTTGTTTTGTGCTTACTTTTATTGATTATTATTTATTTTCCTGTGTCTGAAAAACTAGTAAGGACCCAAATGATGAATGTTAGGATGATTCAAACTGACATTTTTTAGTAACTATAATCAAATAATCTTGGTAACTAATATATTTAATAGTTTCAAATTAGAAAAATTATAGATAATCACCTAGACCAACCAAAAGGACCATCTTATAACCTAACAAGGACACATTGATGTCTAAATGCTCTTTCCACTTGAAATATGGTGAAATTAAGGACCAGATAATTTACAATGAGTAATTATATCATTCATTAGTTATTAAATATATATGTTTAATGTGTGAGATTAAATTAGATATGGTGATATTTATTTGACATTATTTACATGGTCATAGAAATTAATACTATAGGATAATTAATATAGTTTATGTTCCCATTGGATGTGAAAATCCTATTTGAGTAGCCTCCTTGGTGGAAAAAATCCCCAGTAGTCACACCATAATAAATAAATCCTTGTTTAAGTACTCTCTGAGCATGTTAAATTAATTTGAGATTAATATGGTGTTATTTGAGCAATTAATCTTGTGCTAAGGTGTCAATGTTGAATATCAAGATCGTGTTAAATTAATGTGATAGAGGTTTAAATGGTGACATTATAATGATTCATATTGTGCCATAGTGGCAATGACAATATGATTTACAATTTAATAAAGGGTTCATTCTTGATTGTAATGTCATCATTTAGGTGTGATGATGTTACCTATTTTTTTACATATAAATAGACTATTTGACATGTTTCGACATTAGTTTTATTATCTAGTTATAAAGGCCAAAACATAAAATAAAATGACAATTGACTTTGAACTAAATATGGATTTTTGAGAGATTGATATCAAAGTACACATGAAGATCACCCTACCATAATGGTAGGGTTCTTTTTGTTGCAATGAACCTCCACTCTACAAGATTAATGGTGAGTTTATTCTTTGGAGGGATTGTATTTTTTATTCAGTAATTACTATTTCAGGAAGTATACTTTTTCACATATGAAAAAGTCTTAATTTTAAGGAAATTGTGATAACAGTCATGACATCATTATGCAATCAGATATTCTTATATTTTAAAATTGGATGTTAAAAATTTTGATGATGAAAATTAGATTTTTAAGCCCAGCATGGAAAATGGAAATATACTATTGTGAGTCTTGTGAATAGTTGTAGATGTACAAGTTTGCTATTGTAAAATTGGATGCTAAAAATTTTAATGATGAAAATTAGATTTTGAAGCCCAATATGAAAAATTTGAAGCGCGACATGGAAAATTGGAAGAATGGAAAATGAAAATTCTACTATTGTGAGTCTTTTAAATAGTTATAGATGTACAATTTTATGCATTATAAACAATTTGTAATAGTATTTTAGGTGAATTTAATATATGAAAATTTTATGTTTTATTGCTATAACTTTATCCTACCCTATTTCATCTCTTCTTGCATTTTTATTTAGTGCATTTTCAGCACTATTGTTTGGTCTAGACTATCCATGTAGTCTCAGTCTTTTGTTTTACTTAATCTTGTTGGTTGTTGCCCACCTAGGCCTACACATTCTATTTTTTTGCCATAGAGAAAATTCAAACCTAGGATTTATTTGACCTTCCAAAAGGAAAAGAGGTCATAGAAGTCAAGTGGGTGTATAAGATAAAAATGGGTAGACTCCACAATTTATACTTTACTATGGGTAGACTCCTTATTTAGTTTAAATTATATAGAAAATAGTCATACAATAATTACTTTGCACTTTTTTTTATCATCTTCATCATTTGGTGAAAAATAACTAATTGCATAAATGTATTCAATACACCATGTAGTTCAGATGTCCTTCTCTCTAAATGAATGAGCATAAATAGTTACTCAAAATTCATCTCAATTGTGAATAAAGTGGTGAGCCATTACAATCTAAAAAAATGTTAGCCCTATCCATGATAATAGAAAACATGAGATAATATAATAGCATCCCTACTAATGATGGAGCCATCTTTGTTATCCAAGTGCATAATTTTGGCATCCTTTAATAAGATGATAACTTTGTCACCTTGTTGCGTAAGGGATCTCCCTAGGGACCTCATATCTTCAATCCACTGATTCAAATTCTTTCTCATACCAATTACATAGGAATAAGTAATGATCAATTACTCCAAGGGAATTAGGTTTTAGTCCTAAAATTTCTTCATTCTTATCAACATCATCAGGGTGATTATCTTAGGTCATTGTTTAGGATTATCATTGATGTCAAAGGTACATCTTGCATGAGGCTAATGTCATTAAAAGAGTGTGCCGAGTTGGAAATATGTTGATATGATAAGGGGAATCTATGGAGTGTTGTCATTGAAGGATGTTATCATAAAAGATAATTTTAAGGCAATAAATGCCTTATGTTTGTGTGAACGTACAGGTCTTTGAGTAGCCTAAGCCTAGACATGGTAATGAAGAGACCTTGTGAGAAGATATGAACTTGGTGGCTTGGTGAGATAACTTAAAATAGGCATGTATAGTTGTATGAGTTATTTTATCATGTATGATAGGAATTTTATCATTCATTATAGTCTTAGGCTGAGCCTATAGGGGTAGGACCTTCAGACTAAGTCTGCACCTAGACTACTTTTAGACCCTACCTAGCCTAATGAGGTATAATGATATGTTTTCAAGACATGTGAAGTATGTATGTCAGTGAATAAGCATGAAATAGGTTGTTAAAATATTTGATATTGGTGGAGATTTCATGGAAATAGGCATGAAGGTCAATTTTAATGACTAATGTGGTTTGCAGGTCAAGGTATAAGCGAGCAAAGAGAGAGTGTGGCCTAATGAGGGGTCATGATAATATTTAAAGGTTTTTTGAGCTCATGTAAGCATTTTTACAGGTTAGGTATGTTTTTAAAAAAAAAATCATATATTTTTAGGTCATATTTTGAAGGACAAGGCATGAAAAGTTGTTTCAAATCTCTCGAGTGCTTAGAATGAAGGGTTCTCAACCTAAGAAGGATTTTTTTGTGATAATTAGCATGTCAAACCTTTAAATGGGAATATTATCTATTAATTTTATATTGGTAATGTTCCTAGATTAAAATTTAAATAATTATTTTTTGGAATGAGGGGCTATGTTTTATAAATGATCGTTAAGAGTGGAAACAAGTTTAAGCCCTCTTAAAACCCTAATAAAGACATGATGTTGAATTTGTTACTTAAAGGTAATTATGATTTATTGATATGATTATGTGATCTATTTGATCTTATATTAAAATCTCCTAAGTACCTCCAGGTGGTATTGATTAGAGATAGTAGAGAGAAAATGTTGAGTTGTAGGTTTATTTCTAAAGAAGTTGCTATAGAAGTTAAAAGTTACATTTGACATAGTAATAAAATAAATTTAAAAATAAGGTAGAGAATAATATTTCATGTACATTAATTTTTTTTGATATTTAATATCCCTTTATTGTGTTAAACCAATCATCCAAGTTAGCCAGTTGCTAACAGACCAAATGGTGCAAACAGTGAAAAACCTAGACAATAGTGAGAAGATGAATAGGAATGTGTTATAATGATAGAGTGATGAAACAAAGTGCATGGATATATTTTTATTTTATTTTTATGTCATATTAATTCTTTTTATAAATATTTGAATTTAGGTATAGTGGTGAAAATGATGAAGCCAAAATGGATTGTCTAACTCAGTGAGGTCTATGTCTAGTGAGGTCAACAAATTGGTCTTTAAGACCAATAGTTACCACTATATCATATGATTTTTATATTTTAATATGGTTTTTATATGTCATATATTCATATAAATGAATAATAATTAATTTAAATTTTCTATAAATGTGTTGGAGGTCTGAGTCACCATGACTGGTCTTTGAGGAAAACTAGCAGTTCTAAGTGAGCAAGTTACAGGAGTGTTTTTGAGGATTTTTTCCCTTTGTGATGAGTTATAATGTACTTAGTTAATTTTTTTATGTATTTTATGTAATTTTTATTTGATTTATTTTCATGGTTATGTGTCTAAATAATGTGTTATCTTCAGTTGTTCAAGATAGGCCTTTTTGTGTGTGTGAAGGCCTAATATAAACAATACTAATGGTTTGCTTCAAGTGGTGGTTACAGATAAAAAGTGTCATGGAAATAAGATGAGATTATAAGGTTTCTATTTTAGTTTTATATTAAGTGTTACTTCTATGTGTTTATTCTTAAACTATTCTAAGTAGATCAAAGGGTAACGTGTACTAATGAAGGACTAACTGAATTAGGTCTAGTTAAAGCCTAAAATAGGTTTTGGTATTATAAGTTGTCGATGACCTATTATAATGATTTATTTATGTATTAAATGTGTTATAATACATATTTTAAGTGTAAACCAAGTGTCCAAATGTGTATGTCCAACTAAGAGGTGTGTGAACTAGAGGATTGTCTAAGAATAAGGCCTAATAGGCCTAATTGACTTGTTACATATTTTTGTGAGAGCAATTGAAGCAAATATCACTTTAAATATCTAAAAGAGGTTTTTTATACCATCATATGAGTGTATAAAAACTATCATGAAGATATAATATGGGTAATGTAGATCAATAGTAAGGTCATATGACCTAATCTATCTTGAAGAGACCTAGTTGAGCGAAGAAGCCTAAAAGGTAGTTTGAGAGATATAGAAGAGTGAGAATATCTAAAAAGGGTGATCATCATATGGTGTGTGATCAAAAATATTTTATGAAGGTGATCAAAAATTTTATATGGATGATTTTGTATTGAGTCATCTATGGGTTTAGTGTCTCCTTGTAGGTTGTTGCTTGCTAAAGCCTAGTTGAGTGGGTGCTTGACTAGTTAGGGTTGATGTTCCATGTGGAGTTGGTGCATCACTAAAAATTTGTTTTTGTCTTATATAAATATATTATATTTTCATATATCATTGGATTTTCTACCCCTTTAAGGTTTCCTACTTATGTAATGTGTTATCTTGCATTATGATCTTGTATAGTTGCATATGCTTTACTAGACATTCATGTTTGTATGAATGGTTCATGTATGCTTGAGTGAAATTAAATGAGTGTTTTGAAGACACTAATTAACCCCCCCTTGCCATTTATTATGCTTCCTAAATTTGGTATCATGTCTTGGTCCTTTGAATCAAGCTTAAAATATTGAAGGTGATCTTAAGAAGCACAAGATGTTTAGTGATCAAAAAGAAAAAGACAACATGTATGATGAAGAAGTCTACTATGATAGTGAAGAAGGAGAAGCTGAAGTAGACCTTGAGGTTGATATCATAAGTGACCTAGATGATTTTAATCACTAAAATAATACTATCAAGGATCTAATGAATTAAATAGAATGTATCGATACAAAATTTAAATCAAAGTAAGTTGAGTATGATCAATTGAAGACAGATCTAGATTCCTTGAAAGTTGAGTATGAGCAGATCATATACAAGATGAAAAAGTTTTAAAAAGAGCATGAGAAGTCAAAAAAATTCAAGATTACCAACATTAAAATACCAATCAATCATCCCAATGTAATAAGTCATAAGTTATCATTAGACCTTAGGAAGAGGAGTGATCAATCAAGTAGTAAGTACATAAATGTTGTTTGTTATAGTTCTCATAATATGGGACACATTGCAAGATTATGTTCTAATAGAGTTAGAAGGTTATCAAGATTCAAAAATATATATGAATATATTAGAATTCATGAGAAGGATCAAACATTAGTATGGAAGCCAAATCAAGTTAGGACTGACCATATTGAGCCCAAGAGTCAAGATGAATTTTTTGCTAAGAAGGAATAGAAGAATAAAGAGGATTTTATGCTATCTTAGACTGCCTTTCACATTCAAGATGAAATAATGAAATTGTATATAGATAGTGGTTGATCAAGCCACATGATAGGAGATAAAAATAATTTCATCTCATTGAATAAAAATGTTGCAAGAATAGTGAGACTTGGAGACAACATAACTACCAATATAGTTGGCAAGGGTATCTTGAGTTTGGATAATGGGAAGACCAAGACACAAAATGTGTTTTATGTGAAAGGTTTTAAATATAAACTACTTAATTTAAGTCAAATTTTCATTCAAGGACACACACTAACCTTTCCTGATAGAGAGTGTGAGACAAGGAGAACCAAATTAAGAAGGCTAATTGCCAATGCTAAGAGGACTGAGAACATTCTCTATATCCTAAATGAGATCAAGGAGATATGATTTATGATCCAGATGGATGAAATTTGGATATGTTATAGAAAGTTAGGTTACTTAAAATTTGACAATATGATCATAATAAGCAGTAAGAATTCTGTGAAGAACATGCCTAAGATCACCAAACCTAAAAACATACTTTATAAGGCATGTCAACATGGTAAGTATACTAGAAGAAGGTTCAAGTACAAAGATTACTCTACTACAAGACCCTTAGAGTTAATACACACTGATATTTATAGGATTACAATAATTCAAATCATTCAATGAGATAGCTACTTTATGTTACTCATAGATGACTACACAAGAATGACTTGGGTAGCATTCTTGAAAGAAACTTTAGAAACTCTTGACAAGTTCAAGAAATTCAAAGATCTTGTAGAAAATGAGAATAATGGGAAGATTAAGTGCCTACGATCTGATAGAAGAGAAGATTTTTGGTCTAATGAGTTTGATGAATTATTTGAGGTTCATGGAATAAGGAGACAGTTTTTCATAGTTAGGGCACCTCAGTAGAATGGGGTAATGGAAAGAAAGAATAGGATAGTTAAAGAGATGGAAATAACTATGCTAAATGAGTCTATATTAGCTGATGGATATTGGAGAGAGGAATTAATAATTGTAGTCTAAATTTTAAATAGAGGATAGATAAGTAATAATGGCAACAAAACTCTTTATAAACTATGTAAATGTATACCTACTAATGTGGAACACTTTACAGTGTTTAACAGTAAATGTTTCATAAAAAGAGATTATGAAGACTTAGGAAAGTTTGATTCCAAATTTTATGAAGGTATATTATTAGGATACTCATCAATGATCTCATCCTATAGATGTTATAACAAGAGGTTACATAAGATAATGTAAAGCACCAATGTGAAAATTGATGAGACAAGAAAATCACATTGACAGTTAAAAATGATACTTTAGAAAATATTGAATTCAAGAATGAATAGGAAACTATAGAGGTTGATGATGAAGAAGAAGTTTATGAGAGATAAGACCCAAAAGGCCCCTCAAGATAGATTCAAAAATATCATCCTAAATCTCAAATTATTGGCAACAAGAATGTAGGTATGTAAACAAAGAGAAGACTGGTAAGTAATCTAAATGAAGAGAATGTTGCTCTATTTTATAATATTGAGCCTAAGAATATTATAGAAGCAAGCAAAGACAAATTTTGGATAGGTTCTATGATTGAGGAGTTAGACCAAATAGAGAAGAATGAGACCTGGAAACTATTTCCTAGGCCTAAAGACAAGAATGTCATTGGTAAAAAATGGGTGTTTAGAAATAAGTTGAATGAAGATGGAGAAGTCATTAGGAACAAGGTTAGATTGGTATGCAAAATATATGCACAAGTTGAAGGGATAGACTTTGATGAGACCTTTGCAACAATAGCAATATTGAAGGCCATTAAATTGTTTATAGAATATGTAAGATTCAAAGGGGTCAAGGTATACCAGATGGATGTGAGATTTGCCTTTTTCATTAAGAATTTAGAAGAGGAGGTATACATCAAACAACCTAAGGGGTTCTCACTATCAAGTGACAAGGACTAGGTTTTTTATAATTAAAAAATATCTTTATGGTCTAAAGCAAACTCTTAGATCTCATTATGCTAGGTTGGATAAGTATCTGTTGGATCAAGGATTTAAGAGAGGATCTGTAGATAGTAATATATACATAAGGATAGAAGATGACCATTAGTTAATAGTATTATTCTATGTGGATGACATCATCTTTGGTGGAAACAATGATAACATGACCAAGGCCTTTCAAGAGGTGATGAAAAAAGAGTTTAAGATGTCCATGCTGGGAAAACTATAATTATTTATTGGGTTGTAAGTCACTCAATCTGAAAAAGGTATATTCATTTCATAAGCTAAATACATAAGAGAGATGTTGAAGAGGTTTGAGATGGAATATTACAAGGAAGTTATTACACCTTTGATCACAGGGTGTAAGTTGAATAAGGAATATGAGTCTCTAAAGGTCAATCAGACATCATAAGTTAATGATTAAAAGTTTTTTATACACCACAACCTATAGACCTAACATCATGCAATAATTAAGTCTTATGGGAAGGTTTCAAGCAAATCTAAAGGAAAATCATTGACAAGTAGTCAAAAGAATACTTAGGTATCTTAAGGGGACTATGGAGTTTGTGTTGTAGTATCTAAGGTGTAAGGAGTTCAATTTGATAGCCTCTACAAATTCAGACTAGGTAAGAAGTTTAGGATGATAGTAAGAGTACTAGTGGAGGAGATTTCTTCTTAGGTGGGTGCCTAGTTTCATGGATAAGCAAAAATAAACCATCATCAAAATTATCCACTTGTAAATTTAAGTACATTGTAGTAGCTTCATGTTGTACTTAGGTCCTATGGATGAGACAAACCTTAAATTACTAAAATGTGGAATATGATGGTCCTATCCCTATCTATTGTGACAATACAAGTGTTATAAGTGTCTCAAATAACCCTGTCATACACTCAAGGACTAAACACATTCCTATCAAGTATCATTTCCTAAGAGAGTAGGTAAGTGAACAAAGTGTCAAACTTGAATATGTTTATACATAGGATCAGATTTCATACATTTTGACTAAACCACTTCCAAAATCAACATTTGAACACCTAAGACAAGAATTGGGTGTATTTCCTACCCCTGGTAGTCACTAAGGAATTCAAGTGCTTAGGGGGAGATAATTAGGTAGTTTATTAGCTCCAAGTTAAGGAGAGTAGTGATAATAAGGTATGCATGAAGATAGGGGAAATGTTTGTATGATGACTCATAAACTCATAGTTTTTTTTTTATTTTGAGTGTTTTGGTTGCAAGGAGTGTGATCTAAAGAGTTGAAAACATCAATTTATCAATTATGTCAAAGTGGGAAAAAGTTCAAAATGAGGGAGTAGTTTTCTAAGAGTGGTTGCCATCAATGACAAAGGGCGATATTATTAAGGATTATCATTGATGCCAAAGGCATGTTTTACATGAGGTTGATGTCATTGAGAGAGTGTGCCTAGTTGGAAGTATGTTGACATGACAAGGTTCATTGATTGAGTGTTGTCATTAAAGGATGTTATCATAAAAGATAATTTTAAGGACACAAATTCCTTATGGTTACATGCCTTTGACTAGCCTAATCTTAGTCATGGTAAAGAAGAGACTTTGTGAGAAAGTGAGAGCTTGGTAGATTGGTGACATGAGTGACCATAGGCATGTGTGGTTATATGAGGTTGTTTAATAATGTATTAGAGTAATTGGATCACTCATGAGAGTCTCAGAGTGAGCCTACAGGGGTAGGACCTTTAGATCAAGTCTATACCTAGACCACCTCTAGACCCTGCCTGGCCTAATGAAGTATTATGATTATTGTTAAGACATGTGAAAGATGTATGATAGTGATTAATCATGAGAGAGAATTTTTGAGTATGTGATATTGGTGGAAAGTTCATGGAAAGAGGTAAGAAGGTTAGTTTTAAGGCCTAATGTGGTTTGTAGGTCAAGGTCTAATTGAGCAAAGAGAGAGGGTGTGCCTTAATGAGAACTCATGACCATATTTCAAGGTATTTGAGCTCATTTTATCATTTTTATAGGTTATTTATGTTGTTTCAAGTTTTTTCATGCAGTTTGAGGTCATAGTTTTAAGGATAAGGCATGAAAAGTTATTTTGAGGTCTCTCGAGTGCTTAGAATGAACGGTTCTCAACCCAAGAAGAATTTTATTGTGATCATTAGCTTGTTAAAAAAATTCATGGGAACTTTATTTATTAATTATATATTTTTAATGGTCCTATCTCAAAATTTTAGGCATTATTTTTTGGGTTGAGGGGTTATGCTTTAGGAACAATTGTTAAGAGTGGAAATAGGTTAAAACCCTCTTAGAACCCTAATAAAGACCCAATGTTGAAATATTGATACAAATTGATTAGGATGGATTGGTATGATTATATAATATATTTTATATTGTATTAAACTCTCCCAAGTACCTCCAAGTGGTATTGGTTAGAGAAAGGAGAGAGTGTGTGTTGAGTTATAGGCTTATTTTTAAGTAGTTGTTATAGAAGTCAAAAGTTGCATTTCACATAGTAAGAAAATGGATGGAGGAGGAATTTATAAACTCATGTTTCATGTCCATTAAGTTTTATATATAGGCTATCTACTCAATTTTGATAAACTGATCATCTAGGTTAGTCAATCTCTAACAAGCCAAATGGTGTAAATAGTGAAAAACCTAGGCAACAGTGAGAAGATGAATAGAAATGTGTTATCATGATAGAGTGATGAAACCAAGTGCATGGATATGTTTTTTTGTAATTTTATATCCTATTAATTATTTTTATAAATCTCCTAATTTATTTATCATGGTGAAAATGATGAAGCCAAAATGGCTTGTCTGACTCAATGCGGTCTATGTGTAGTGAGGTCAACAAAGTGGTTTGTAAGACCAATAGTTTACTCTAGACCATATTATTTTATATTTAAATATGTTATGGAGATTTCCTAGGTTCATATATATTCATAATAATTCATTCAAATTTTCTATATAGGTGTTGGATGCCTGAGTCACCATGACTAGTCTTTGATGAAAATTATCAATTCTGAGTGAGCAAGTTGCAAGAGTATTTTAAGTCTTTTTGACTTATGTGATGAAGTATAATGCACTTTGTGAATTTTATGAGGTATTTTAGGTTCCATCTTTGTGATTTATTTTCATGCTTTTTTGTATAAATAATTTTTTATCTTCAGTTGTTCAAGACGGACCTTTCTCTATGTGTGAAGGCCTAATGTAAAAAATATTAATGGTGTGCTTCAAGTGGTGGTTAGAAATAAAAAGTGTCATGGGCCTAAAATGAGATTATTATGGGTATATTTTATTTTTATATGAATTATTCCTTATGTTTTTGTATTTTTAAAGTGTTCCATGGAGATCAAAGTATAACATGTACTAATGAAGGCCTAATTAAATTAGGTCTCCTTAAGGCCTAAAAGAGGTTTTGGTCTTGTAAGTTGTGGATGACCTATTTTAATGATTGATTAATGTATGAAAAATTTTATAAGACCTATTATAATTTTAATCCAAGTTTGTAAGTGTGTATGGTTAACCAAGAGGTGTGTGAGTGAGAGGATTGTATAAGAACAAGGCCTAATAGGCCTAATTGACTTGCTAAAAAAATTTGTGAGAGTAAACAAAGAAAATAGCACTTTAAAGAGATAAATAAGGTATTTTATACCATCATATGGGTGTATATAAACTCTCATGAAGATATAATAGGGGTACTATATATGATATCAAGGTCATATGACCTAATCTATCTTGAAGAGACCTAGTTGAGTGAAGAGGCCTAGAAGGTAGTTTGAGAGAGATAGAAGAGTAAGAATATATAAATAAGGTCATAATAATATATTATATGATAAAAAAGGTTTTTTAAGGTTAAAAAAAAATTATGTGGTTTATTTGATGATGATTCATCTAGGGTTTGGTGCCTCTTTGCATGTTGTTGCTTGTTAAATCCTAGTTGAGTGGGTGCTTGACTAGTTGAGGTTAGTGCTCCATATGGAGTTGGTGCTTCACTAAAGATTGGTTTTTTTATTATATAATTATATTCCATTTGAATATATTAGTTTTTTTTCTTCCCCTTTATGTTCTCCCACTTATTTAATGTTTTATCTTGTATCATGATCTTGTATGGTTGCATATGCTTTACTAGACATTCATGTTTGCATAAATGGTTCATGTATGTTTAAGTGAAATTGAGTAAATGTTTTGAAGACACTAATTTATCCCCCCTCTCAGTTATTTTTCTTCTAATAGTCATATCCTCCATACATAGTTTCTACCTTGAGGACTTTATTATATATTTCATCTCCCTTTACCTTGTACTGAGTTAAGGTATTCAACATATCAAACATTTCTTCCACTACCTGTTCCACTCTTGTTATGGCATGATCTACTAAGGTGGCTTTATGATACTAATCCAATTCAACCATTATTTACTAAATTCCCTTAACCAATTTGGTAGCCACATCCATAGTTGTTTGGAAAGCTGAGAGGGGATCCTCCTCATATTGTTATTGTTAGTCCTGTCTGGCCTTCTTTGTCTTTGTCAATTCAAATAAGGTTTATTATAATTCATACAAGATTATTTGCTTAGGGTGGGTGACCTTCCTCTTGGTCACCCTCTTCATTCCCTTAGAATATTTTCAAATTTTAGTGCAACCTGGGGAGGTTCCATTATGACCTAGTCTAGGTTCTCCCTAGTAGCTAGTTGCATCTGTTTAATCCATGATTTATATGAAGAGCAACTTGGGGGATTTCATAAGGGAGGAAATGGTTGAGGTGGAGTCATCCCTTGGAAGGTGAACATCTAGTATGTATCAATGGTTGTGACAAATATGAATGCAGAGCTAGGAGATGAATAAGCACTCATGCTAGTTGAAGAACTAGTCAAGAATAGGGGAACTTGTGGAAGGATGATAATAGACCTCTTCTTAGCGAATTGTGGATGAGGTCTAGGCATAGGCTCAAGCATGACTAGGGGAAAATTTTTCATTTTTGATACCCTGGAAGTAGATGATATGGTGAAATGGGTGATGGTGGGTAATGGCATAGTTACAAGCCTGATTATAGGTCTAGTGAGGGGCATGTAAGGTTGGAGGTGGGCATGACCTAAAGTTAGGGGATTAAAATACACTCAAGGGATGCTTATAGAATAAACAGAGGATTAAGGCAATACATTCTTGACCTACAATACTTGATCCTTATTTGATAGGAGGAAGGGGAGGTAATGTTAACATTGAAGTTACCAAAGTAGGAGTTATTTTTGTTCTTATTAAAGTTGTGTCCTACATTTTAGTATTACTTTTCACCTAGGATGTGTTTTTATATGGGATCCCTAAGTTGGAAGATGTCCCTAAACTTGTTTTCTAGTGCTAGTCCCTCCTTTTTCCAAAGTAGGAGACAATGCCTAGAGTATTCTATGACTAAATTATAGGTTAATTAGCCCATCTTATTCAAGACTGGGAGTATGGATAGGAGATGTTGAATTTTTTGCTTGAGTAACTAGTGATCAGATACCTAAAAAAATAGCACCATCCAGTCTTCCTTTCACCTGCATGATCCCAATAGCCTTTAGCCTCTACTTTACTTCTACATTATCAAATGCATTAAGGTGTCTCCATCCTCAAGCTCATTATGATATGTGATAATGAGAGATTCAATGATTGAATGTCAAGTATGTAAGGTCCCATTCCCTATTGGTATCTATATCTAGAACTAAATTAGACCTATTTTTGGTAGAATATAAGATTAGGTGCTAACTTTTAATTTTGAATCGGTTAATGTTGTCTTATTGGGGGTGGATCAGCCCCCTTTTCTTGTTTTTACATTGTCCATCTACTCCTATGTGTAGTTGGAAGGAAATCTCCTATTCATCTAGTTTTTTGGAACTATGGTGGGAAATCTAAATGGTGTTGTCTTATTCCTTCAACTCTGATTATGTTTCAGTTAGGTAGTACTAGTAGTCTCCCAATGTGTTAAAGGTTGCCCTGATCTCTATTGACAACCTAGGTATAGTTATTTTGTGGATGGCTCTGAATAAAATCAAGTATAATTTCTCAATAATAACTTTCATCTTCTACCTATATTTTTAAATTCTAAAATTTGTGAAGATAAAGGGGACAATCCATCTCATGTTTGGGTCTCAATTAGTAAACAAGTGGAATATGACAGTGGTACAGATGGCATCAACTAGGTAAGAAATCATATAGAAATGATTTCCTTGGTTGGTTATGATATTCTTGATTTTGGAATCTAAATTTTAGGAGATGATCTCATTGAGGGGAGGGGTCATGGAGTCATCTATAATCATGGACAATAGTGGAACCCACTTCTCATCCATGTGGTTAGTGTCTTCTTCTATATGCAACCTATTCATCATGGCCATCCCCATTCTCACCCCTTTTCTAAATTAGGTGATGATAATATGATTTATTTTAGACTTGTAGATGAACCTTCCTGAGTTCTCTACCTAGATTCTCAAGACTTCTTTGATATTGTGTAAATCGAGCCATTGGGACATGGTGTCTTGATTGTAAAATGTTTTATCCTTGGGCAATCTATACTAGGCTTGAAAGGTGAATCAATCTATATAAGTGATATCATTTCCAAGTTTATAAATTTTATCATGTCATCCACACACTTGGAGTGAATAAAAATTTGGTAGACTAAGTCCACATAGGGAAGCACCTCTGGATTGGATGTAGCTTTATGTAATCCTATAGACTTAGGTGTTAAGATGTTATACCTTTCCTTTGTAACACTAAGAGCTTCCCTATTGTAATTATCCTACTCTACCATCCTCTCCACATGCTACAATAAGTCATTATATTGTTTTTCCACTGTGGTCAATGCAATTGCATTGAATATGGTGTCTCAAAAGACTATGTTTCTTATGTAGGAATATATGAATGAGACTTGTTTTATCTTGGTAGCTCCAGATGTTCCTACTTTAGCCATGACTTCTACTTTTTTATTGATAGGCCTACATATTTCCTATATGTCAAATGAATGTGTAGAATTTTCTTGGAAAATGATAGATACTTCAGAGCTTTCAATAGATAGCAATGGTGAATGCTAAGATTTGAGACAACAAGATTTAAACCCTATATTTTTTTCAAAATTTTGAATTGTAATATATAGGCCATAAAATGTAACTATCTTTCACTTAATTTGACATAAATCTTGGGTGGATCTTTGGCTTTATTCTGATAGCTTTAAAAATTCACTTTTGGGAATTGGTGAATCATCACTCTTTTTTTGTCCACGTGTCTTCTCATCATAGGCTTGAATTTTTATTGAGGTGACTTGGATTTATAACCACATAAATGATCCTCCATCATTATTTAATTTTTACCAATAACCAACACTCATGAAAAATAATGTGTCCTTTAGATGTCGTACTTAACACATCATTGGCACTTGGTATCTCTTTATGCATTCTAGACTTTTACTTTTGATATTGAGATTTCTAGGTGGGTGGCATAATACTTTAGCATGTGGAATATTTGGATTGGATCGTGCCTCCTTTTTATGTTTCCTAGCTTGACCCATTTTATTTTGGTTCGATGTGTTCTTGGGACCCTATTAGCTTTCAAAATGGTAGGCTTTCATTAGCTCGTATTGTCGCATAGTTTTATTATATGAAAGTCTCAGTGGACCCCTCCATTATGACACCTTGATATATGTCACAATTCTATTAAATTATTTTCATTGGGTCTCATAGATTATTTTTATCATGACATCATTGTGTGGTAAGGGGTTCACATGTCACCAATACATTGGACTTTCCTTCTAGGTGGTTCCTACATAGTATCTAGTTGTCTAAGATTGGGTGATTAAGTGATAAGTGTTGTGGATTCATTTGATCATATTATTCCCATGATATATGGGTCCATGTATCTTTATCCTATTGCTTCCAAATTCCACGTGGATTTCACCTCACATCCAGCTACCTAAGATTAAGTGACTTACTACCAAGTTTCATCTTATCATGTAATCTTTGTATTATGAAATTTAAATATTGCATCTTGACTATGTGGCATGACTAAGTGCCAAGTGGCACAATGTGATAGGATCATATTATCATGAGGCTTATAAAATAACAAAACCCTTGGAAGGTCATGACTAGATGCCATGTGGTATGTTCTAATTGAGTGGCAGGGTCACAAACTTTTCAACTTATTCATAATCTAGAATGCCATGACTAGGTAACAAGTGGAAAAATCCCATTGGGCTGCATTGTCACTTAGTTTTTCAAAGGAAAAAATATATGTGACAAAGTTCAAAACTTATGTGAATGAGTCACCAATGAATGCAACATTTTCATGTCATTTGAAGTTGAGATGGCATCAGGGTTCTTGATAAATAAAAAGGTGATATGGTTACATCAAATCCCTTATAATGAACTTTAAAATCAACATGTAAGGTATTAAAAGGCACTTCAAGGTATCTCCTAGGAGATACCTTGAAAGAAAATTCCAATCATGTGCATTTTCAAGGTATCTCCTAGGAGATACCTCAAAATAAAATTCCAATCCTATGTATATTTAAGGTATCTCTTAGGATATACCTTGAAATAAAATTCCAATTGTGTACATATTCAAGGTATCTATGAGGAGACCCCTTGAAATTACTATAAGGCCCTTCAAGATAATCCCCTAGGAGATACTTTGAAAGAAAAATCCAATCTTATATATTTTCAAGGTATTTACTAGGAGAACCCTTGAAAGTATTACACTACCCTTCAAGGTATCTCCAAGAAGATACCTTAAATGGCATTGTAGTACCTTCAAAGGGTACCTTGAACATATCTCCTAAGAGATACCTTTTAAACATGAATAAGGTTACCCTTGAAGGTATTACATGGCCCTTCAAGGTATCTCCTAAGAGATACCTTGAAAGATATTATCAATCATGTGCATTTTCAAGGTATCTACTAGGAGACTCATTGAAGGTACTACAAGCCCTTTCAAGGTATCTTCTAGAAGTTACCTTGAAGGGCCTTGTATTACCTTCAAGGGTACCCTAATGCATGTTTTAAAGGTATCTCCTAGGAGATACCTATACCTTTCAAACATGCATTAGGGTAAACTCAAATGTACTAAAAATCCCTTCAAGGTATCTCCTCGGATATACCTTGAAATAAAATTCCAATCATGTACTTGTTTAAGGAATGTTAGTATAGTTTCTTGGAATTTATCCAAAACTTGGTAATTATAAGGATAGCTTGCACAACAAGAAACAAAAAATAATCATAATAACATGAGTGAAATTATGAAATATTCAATTTTATACACAACAAAAAATATAAATATAAACTAACATGGTGTTAATAATTTTGAAACATAAACAACATTATACAAAATAAAACAAGATAAAACAAAGTAGAGTAAACACTACACACTAGGCATATGTAAAATAACCTTAGGAAAACCATAATAGAGCTAGTCTATGAATCTCTATCACACATCGAAACCATATTCCATTATATCATAACACTATGTATAGCTTTTTGCATGACTATGTCTCTTCACATTATAATTTTTTAGCATACAAAAATAAATACTCTTGGCATTCTTATATTTATCGGTCGGCTAACAAAGCTAAAGTTTGGCAAGGTGTTGTGTAGGTTGTGGCTACTCAAATTGTGCCTTTGTATCTATATTTCTCTTTTAAAAAAATTCTTGGAGATCTTGTAGTGGAATGAGCTTAGGTTCATCTATAATATGCACAATATCTGGTTTAACTTGCAAGAGTTCATGTTTGAGATTCTTCCAATTATGAAGTACTTCCCACACCATGGTTAGCAAAACACGTATTAGAATTTAAATGAAAATTAAATTTTTCACATCTTCTTCTATGATGATAAGGAAGTCTCTAGCATTTGATAGATTAAGATGCATATCTAACACACTATCATCCAACCTATTTGCAGTCCTTTTGGCTTGAATAGCCACAAATGTGTTACATATTATCTCATTCTGCTTGACCTAAATCTTCTTCATCATGGTATCCCTAGAATATAATAACTATTAAAATGCATCTGTTTGTGTTTCTCCATTAGCCATTTGATCACCCATTATAGGTTTAGCTTTATCCATCATTGCAAACTCTAGTTTCATGGAAAACAAGGATTTGTTAAGGTGTTGCCTCTAATCAAGCATTCCTTGTACTATCTACTTATCCTGATGCAAATCAGTATCCAATACTTATACATATTCCTATATTAGTTTTAAAATGTCTTTTATTTTAGTTTAGATATCATACCCTTAAGTGTGTAGTTTTTGTGTACTCGCCTAATCCTTTGCTAGTTGACTCAAAAATGTAGTGAGTTGTTTGTCCTCAGACATTACTTGAACACCAAGGACTTGAATAATGAGAGTAGGACAAGTAAAATTTATGAGATACCTATCCTTATAAATTCAATTTTGTGCTTCCACTTTCTCCTCATGTAGTCAAAAAATAATATGTTCTAAATCTAAAGCCTTTTGTGCAATGTATTCTTGGATTGTAGTTGCTCCTTAAATTTTCTTAGATAATGGTAGCTATAAAACATCCAAATATGTCTCCATGTAAGTAGAATCAAGTGCGGTGGATGTGTCTTTGACTATGGTAGGATTTGGTGTAAATTGAGCCAACAAAAGTAATAAACTATTATGATGAGAAGATGTGGTAGGGACATCCCACAACCATTAGGTAGAGGGGTGAGACTTTGATAGTGAAGTCTCCCCTAGTGCACCTGATTGGGTTACATCCTTATGGGATGTTTCATGTTATACTTATACCTTTTCATTAGCTTCATTCTCTTTCACATTTTGTGCCTTAGCTTCAACTTGAGTCTTAGGTATAGCCTTAATGTGAATTTGAGATGCCTCTTCAACCTTGGCTCTAGCCACAATTTTGGCCTTAGCATCTACCACAGCCTTAGCTTTGGCATCAGCCTCTGATTTATCTTTGGCATCAGCCTCAACATTTTTCTTGATATCTTGTGCCTCTGCCTCATGTTTGGCTTCCTCTTCCTTATATTTTTATTCTTTGTAATATTTATATTGTGCCTCTTATTCTATTTTATTTTGTCTCTATGCATCTTTCACCTCTTGATCATTGCATTCTACCTCTTTGTGTTCCCTTCTCTTATTTTTATCTTTTGCTTCATTGACATTTTTCCTCTCAACCTAAATTTACTTGGCCTTCTTTTTTCCAACCTCAGCTTATTTTGACTTATTTTATTAGTCTTCATCCTCAATACACTTTTATTTTTGTTCTTATTATGCATGTTGGGATTCCTACATAGCTACTTGTTATGTGTCCTCTTTTTTATTTTTATTCTTCTTTAATTTTCTATTTTTCCTCTCTTCTTTCTTTATATCCTCCTCCTTAGAATATGGGGTATCCTATGTAACATCCATTTCTTCTGTTGGATCTGGTATAGTGGTATCTATAATTCCCTCCATATTATATACATCATTTTTTTCCATATCAGATTGTGAGTGATCTAAATATTTGGATTCCATAACCACACCTCTATGCATGAAAATATTTATGGACTCAACTATAGGGACAAGTGTATCCTTGTGTCTCCTCATACCCTTAAACTTCACCTGATGGGCACTACTTATTGTGGATATCTTTATGAAAGATACCATATATTCTTATATGGTGGTTGAAGGCCTAGACCAATGATGTGTATGTTATTTGTGAAATAGTGGTCATAACAAGATCCCTTCCTTTGGTGGATATACACTCTATACAGATGATGAACCAGCTATTAGATCTATTTGGAAAATTTATGCTGCAAGTTTGTGTTGAGCTTCTTCTTAACCTACAACATCCATAATAATAAAGGGAGGGGGTTGTGTAATGTTGACTAAAAATTCTCTGCTTACCTTATATTATGTACTTGGCAAGTACACCCTACTTTCTAGAAAAAGAATTCCTTCTCCTCCTCCTTATTGTAGACCTCTTGGCTGATGTCTTTGATCATACATTGAAGAACGTCATGTTCATCAACCCCCAACTTTGAGAGATCAAACTCATAATTTATCCTTAACACATGTAGGTTGTCCAACCAAGAATTGGTTTTCCTTGATATTTTTCTTGTTGGTGGTGGTGAGGATCTCTACATAAGTCCCTTTTGTTTTCCTTTTTATTGTTATGGGGAAGTTGTAGATTATTGTGGTGAGGTTTTTGGTTGCACAGATGGATATAGTTGTGTTTGTTCTTACCTGGGTTATTGTGCACCTAGAAGGATAGTTTTAATAGGCAATATTAAGCTCATGACTAAGGCTCTTTGCCTCCATACTTCACCTTGTTCTTTAACCATTATGATGAAAAAGGGAATTGGATTCATATTTGGCATGGATAACTCATGCACCTTGATTTGAATACCATTGTAAAACTTAGTTACTGATGCATGTTACCACAAATATTACATGACATCCTATGGAATTTGAGGGTGTGACCTAATCAAATCTAGAGCCTCAAGCCACCATGTGTTAAACCACCCTAGTTCTTCATAATATTCCCCTATCTTAGTTCAAGTGATGCCTATGAGAATAGTAGCAAGCCAAAAGTCTACAATAACATTAACTTGGCCTAGATAGGACTTTTATTGGGTGAAACATAACAATAAAACAAAAAATTGATATTGGAAATTTTGTGAGCTACCTGAAAGTACTTTGTTGATATTATTGGTAATCTTAGATGAAATAAAATTGATCCAATTTAATTTTTCATTCAGGTGTATCATGCGATACATAATGTTAATTACTCCTTTTATTTCCTACTTGGCCTACTTCATTGTCTTCTAGAACCTCTTTATTATACACTCTGCCATAATGCATACTGAAACATCCTTAATGGAGTTAATTGGGGTTCCTTTGCCTACCCTAGAGGGAATATTCTCCTAGATAACTAAATGAATTATTGATACAGTGGACTTGTATGGTAATAAGGATTTTCCATGATTTAGGAGGCCTGTGGCTCTCGCCATAGTCTACACATTGATCTAGAAAATGATATCTTGAGATAAAAATGAATAGCTCCCTAGTTGTATCTTATTAACAAGGTATGCATGACCTAATATAGTTATGTAGGTAAATTTATTAGCCTCTCTACATTAGAACCTTGAAGCGGATGTTGAAGTGCAAGAGCTCTTGCTTGTGCACCTAGTTGTGTTGATGGGGCAAAGAGTGTAACTTCAACCATTTCCATAAATTCAAAGGGATCTAGGTCATTGAATTTGGTTTGTCAAATATATATCCCAATCTCCATTTCCTCTTTCTACACATCTATAAGTGGGATCAATAACTTTCTCCTATCCATGACTATACCTATAATATGTGCTATTTGATTACTTTGTTCTACCAAAATCTGGGTCTCAAGTTTTATACATAGGAGTATATCGAGAGTAGATAGTAGAATAATATTTTTCATTGAAGTATATAATCTTTTTTTGTTGTTCATCCCCTTTATTTTATAGATTTCATCATCTAATTTTCTCTTGTCAACCTCTTTAAATGTATTAACTGCCTGTGCACGAGTGTTCTTCCTCATCTTTAATATTTTGGCTTTGATAGTGACATTTTTTCTCCTAAATATTTAATTCACTTTATAGATTGTGTTTTATGTGACATTATATCACTTTGCATAGCCACTCTATTTAATGAATCCATATGTTGCATCCCAACTCAATCTACCTTGAACAAGATGCAATATTTTGAAACGTTGCATCATTAATTGTCTTGTATGAGCATTGGTGGTATTTTTACCATCCTTGGCTTGTCACTACCACTTTTTTAGACTTAATTAAGCTTTATGTAGTTATGGATATATATACTTGATGATCTATCACTAGAATCTGAATGCACCCTGTGATCACAACCTCTTCTTGGATGTTGTAATGTGAGATTAAAGATATTAAGGCTTAAGCTTACAACCATTTATACATCCTAGGAATATGGTTCCCTACAAATATTTTAGCATAATAGTACCTTATTATGAGAATTCTTTAATAGTGTAGGGTCCTTTCCATCTAGTGTGCATGTTCCTTAGAAATGCTTTAAATTTTCTATCATATAATGACATTGCCTATTTTGGATTAAACTCTTTAGATCATAAGCTACGATCATGACATGCCTTATGAATTAGTGTTCAAACAAGTCTTAAAATAATAAATTCACCATTAATGAATAAAAAATGTATTTCCACTTTAGAAGGTGTTTTTATATTATTTATGAATATCTATACACATTCACTCTTATATCCATAACTTGACTATCCCTTGCACACCATAGTTATATCAAATCCCTTTCAATAATCTTTAAAATCAACACTGAGGGTATTGCAAAGCCCATCAAGGTATCCCATATAATATAGCTTAAAACAAAATTCTAATCATGTGCATGATCAATTTATCTACTATGATAACCTTTGAAGGTACTACAAGACCCTTCAAGGTATCTCCTATAAGATACCTTGAATGGAATTGTATTACCTTAAAGGGTACATTGAAAGTATCTCTTAGGAGACACATTTCAAACATGAATAAGGTTACCCTTGAAGGAATTATAAGGCCCTTCAAGGTATCTCCTAGGAGATAATTTAAAATAAAATTCCAATCATGTACATGTTCAAGGTATCTACTAAGAGACCCCTTGAAGGTAATAAAAGGCCTTTCAAGGTATCTCCTAGGAGATACCTCAAAAGAAAATTCCAATCATATGCATGTTCAATGTATCTACTAAGATAACCCTTGAAGTGCATTGTAGTACCTTCAAGGGTATATTGAATGTGTCTTCTAAGTGATACCTTTCAAAAATATAGAAGGGTAGCCTTGAAGGTATTATGATGCACTCCAAGGTATCTCCCAAATTCTAAATTATCCTAACAATATCTTATTCTATAAACAGTCACTTAGATCTATCAACTAGAATTGCTATGACACATTCTTCATTAACATAATTTAAATAACTCACAATAGAACTTTTGAAACTACTATTGCATATATCAAATATCTAAGATAACAGATCAATGACAAGAAATGGAAGAGACCACCATACAACATAAAATTGCAGAATAACCTAAAGGATTTTTATCTATATTTCAAAATTTCTCCTCTCTAATTAGAGAAGGTGATACGCTTTTTATAGGCTCTAGATGGGGCTAGCCTCATCTCTCAACCAAAGTTAAAGTAACACAACATTAGAGACAAAAAAAATTTATAATAGGAAATATTCCCAAACAAGGCTTGTAGTTATCAAAGGGGCTATGTATGAGGTGGTAATTATAAATGGTGGCACTTGTGCACTAACAACTGATGTAGCTGTTATAGTTGCAAATGAAATCATTGCCACTGTAGTTGAATTTAATGTCATAGTGTGAGTTATCATTAAGGGAACCATTGCAATATAAATATGAGTCATATTTGAAGCAATGGTTTCAACTACAATTATCAATGGGGTGACCATGGATGTCATGGCATGTTCTCTCACCTGAATTTAGAGGTTGAGAGTATGGCTAGCCTAGAAGTCAATTTCCACTACCTCAAAGTCCAACAAGGGTATTTTTAAAAGTTAAATAATATTATCCATCAACTTTCTATGTATCTTTAATAATGTCCAAGATCTACATAAAGGGTTTCTGCACTAAGAACCCTATTTCTATCAAAACTCACTAGTTATTGCACTTCATCAATTATTCTATAAATAGTTCCCTCAACTTATACTCAAACTATTGGTAGATATGCATGGAAGGTCTTTAAAAATGGATTTTTGTACCAAATATCTCTATGGAGTAACTACATTATTGATCTTTATTTCTCCCAAAATAGACATAGCTTGCCTCTCGTAATTGATTAACTATAGGACCAAAGACTTCATGTCTTGGTGCCATTTAAGCAAGATATCTCTCTTAGTAGTTATGTAGTTATGTGCCCAAGAAGCATCAAGGGCTGATATCATATTCAAATGGGCATAATCTTTGTTCTTATCTTCTCTTATCGAAAAAAAAATAGCTTAGCCTCCATTTTCTTCATCTTCTCTGCCTCTAGATATACATCCCCCCATTAGGGTTATGGCTCCCCTTTTGCATCTGTGATTAATTGGATTATATTTTATAGCTTCTTAGGTTCCCCATATATGTTTTCAATGATGTCTAACATGGGTTTTATGGTGTTTCTTATTTTTAATTATTTAATGGCTTGATCATATCCTTTAAACATTTCCTTGATCACCCCTACAGAATCCATAAAGGTATAAGGGTCTTGGCAGGGTAGAGAGCTCACATTAGAGGGATGTACTTTTCTCTTTCCAATTCCACATTTTACCATTTTTGAATGAGGGTCTTCCTTTTGACCCTCCTCATGGTCTTCATCTCCTTGTCAAAATAGAACTTGACCACTAGTTGTTCAACAACTGCCAAGTTTTGTGATCTAGGAATTTGACTCAAGAGAGGATGGTTAGTATGGTGTTAGTTATAAAATGAAAACAAAATGAAATAAACACACTAATAGCATAACATCTCTAGGCCTAGACACTTGGGAGAGCCTAGTTAATAATCATGAATGAAACACACAACTAAAATGCAAAAGAAAACTATTTTACCTTCTTTGGATGATCCAAAATGCTTGTTGTGGTGGCTTGCTTAGCTTGTGCTCATGAATTCCTTGGAAATGGAATCTTGACAACCTCCATCTCTCCTTGGCACCTTTGGCTTGTGGTTTGGCTTGGCTTAGAATTAATTTGGTATTATCACTAATTACTTGAACCTTT
This sequence comes from Torreya grandis, assembly GCA_037957365.1. Taxonomy (NCBI): domain Eukaryota; kingdom Viridiplantae; phylum Streptophyta; class Pinopsida; order Cupressales; family Taxaceae; genus Torreya; species Torreya grandis. The sequence goes on from JARHVA010002674.1 coordinate 1,910,070, forward strand.
TTGGAACCAATCCTGCATTATAACTTTGCACTAATTAAGCTTATAAATGATGTGAGGCATCCTATTTATATATTTTTGGATTTAATCATAATCAACCTCAACCGTCCATCTCAAGATTGAGATGTGTGGTTGAGGATTAATTCAATTTTGCAATTAAAATTTGTAATTATCCTCATCATGGCATTGGAATAAGGGGAAATTAAGAGGCATGGAGGGCATCATGAAAGTCATTGATGAGGCATGGAGGGAATCATGAAAGGCATTGATGAGGCATGGAGGGCATGAATCCTGATATTTGTGGCATTTATGGCCTAGGGATGTCTTCCCAAGAAATGAGGTCACTTGATGATGTAGATATTCAATATTCATTTCCAAATAAATTATTCAACAAGTCTCCATGGGATTTTTTATTAGGCCTTAATTTGGATTAATTATCTCTTAGGCATGATTAAGCACTCTATGCACCAATTACTCAAATTGATTAGAATGACTTGTTATTGGTTCTAAATTTGATTGGATTTGAATTGGAAGTCTACGTTAGATGCATTGGATGCATATTCTCATTTATAATGTTACCAAAAGTAAATAACAAAGGCATGAGTCTTGTGCAAAATATATGATAGGAAAGAGCAATCCAAAGCACGCACGTGCAAATTTGGCATTTTGAATTGAAATGGACTGATCAAAGTTAGTTGGCCCATAAATTACATTACCCCATTTAGTAATACCCTAGCCAAAATCAGCACTTAAATATGTTATTTTCACATCATTTATCATGTTTTAGTTTTTTTAGGACAAATTATGCATTTTAGGTGGAAACTAGCCAAAAACCTAATTAGAGGTTATCGGTGGCCAGATTTAGAATGTCTATAATTTGCCCCTATTTGAGAAGGAATTGAAAGCTATAAACATAGTAACATCTTCTAATAGAATGAAAAAGGTCATGTATGCCTATAATTGCAATGATGATATACTAACTATATGATGCCCTCGAGGGAACAGTTAGCACAAGTGGATCAATAAACGGTCCCTTGATAATAATAAAAATGAGAGGACCAAAGAAAGGAAAGATGATGGGGTGAAAACATAATGATACTAAAAAAGTAGTTAAAATCATTAATAATGCAAGTGGGATGGTGGACAATGGTTTGCCAAAAGGCGATTATAAACATTTTACCCCGATAGTGGTAACGTGGTATGATAACATAATGATTTGCCCAAAGGTGGTTATTATCTTTGAGAAGATGGAGATACTCCAATTAGGATAGACAAATAAGATAATAGCATGCCCCTTTATAGGCATAAAAAGTAAAATTAGTGACAACACAATGATTTGCCCAAAGGTAGTTATAATCATTAAGAAATATAGATGGGATGGTGTATAATGATTTTCCCATAGGTAGTTATAATCATTGGACCCTGATTATGGAAAACATGATAAACTTGGTTGAGGATGATGACAACTTAACAAAAAGGGTAATGATGAATTGGAACAACCTACTAGTAGGGAGATGCTCATTTGAAATAATAAAGGTTGAAATTCTTTCATGGTTAATTAATCTATTTAGGATATGATTGGGAGTGGAATCAAGATGTCAATGCTGAAGAGATGCCACCATTACTGAATAGACTTCTTGAAGCTGAGGTTTGTTATAGCATGTGATGATAGGCTTTATGATATAACACCATAAAGACTTAGCCAAAATATCCATAAGGACTGACTCTCATAATCCAATACCCAATCAAAAATAATGCACCAATGATAGAAACCATGATGACCATGTAAACATATGGATATGGATGGATTCATGTGTATGTGTGGACAAAGAATCACCCAACGAATACACATAAACTGAATCAAGGCAATAGTGCTAAAAGCAAATAGGTAGACAAACAAACAAAATAAGCATAAATAAACAAATAATGTAATAGAACCCTATGAACATTGCCCCTAGAAAATAAGCAACAACTTAACAAATAAACAAAATGGGGGAATAGAAGAAAAGGAAGGGGTGGTTGAGTTGTCTCCATATGCACTAGGAAAGTGGATGTTGCCTACATAGTTCCATGGATGTAATATCCAATAGAAAAATTCAAGCCAAATGTAGTTCTCCTAGGGAATGGGAAGAATATGATAACTAAAGAAAATAAATAGAATGAATGTGATAGAAGAATAGGAATGGTCTTGTAAAATGGCAAGTGCGTAATAGAAAAGGCCAAAAATGATGGGGAAACTAAATGACAAGTGATTTTTTTGTAACTTAGTAAGGATTCTCATAATCCTTAAGGCAAAGAAGTGGTTAATGTTTTTATTCTTTTCTAATAATTTTATAAATGTTTTTGGATGTGTTTTGGAGTGTTTCAACTCGTTAGAGAATGACAAGATACCTACTCACAAAATGGTGAGAGCGTTTGGCTTAGGTTACTCACAAAAAGGTGAGAGCATATGGAAAGGGGGACTGAGGTGACCTCAACATGAGCATGACCCACATAGTCCTGAAATGACCTCAAGTCATAGTAATTCCATCCACACAAAAGGTAGGGAAAACTAAACTAGGTCCCAATAAGCTCTTAAATCTAGCAAATGGCTAGTCAAATGAAAATAATGATGGTAAAGTGATATGGCAATGCATGGTAAATAAGTGTTACCCCTAGTTTTCATATAAGTGGTTATAACTAAGATACAATGACATAGGTAAATGATACTAATTTTCCCATAGGTAGTTATAATTAGTAGCAAGACTAGTGAGACATTGATTTGCCCATAGGCAGTTATAATCAAGCTCATAGAAATAAACGTGGATAGGATGAAATATATCTTGCAAGATAAACTATCAAACTACTTTCATAGACTATCATTGTAAACATGGATTGGATTGATTATTGAAACTTGATTGGAATCCCCCCACAAAAGGTGTGAGAAGAACCAAATGAACCAAGATCAAAATAGGATTGGGTAGAATGACTAAAAAGAGGCTTTGGTCTAAATAGTAATGGAATGATAGGATGGAATGGCATTACTAAGGATAATGATGGCTTTTTAATAGATTAGATAAAATGGTAGTAGGTTTGACCCCAAGTGATGGGGTGAATGGCTAATAATCTATAATAATGGCAAAAAGATATGAAACAATAGTAATGATGTGGCACTGTGAAATGGTATGGTACATGTTTTTGGCCTGGGTATGGTTTTTGATTTTTTTATTCTTGTTGATGGGGAGATGCATGTCCTAATAAACAAATGACACAAATATAATACTCAATCATGTAAATTTATATCATACACCTCGTTTGAATAGTTACTCTATCAAAAATGGCTTACATATTTGGTTGCCAAGAATGCTTTCATGATCTTCATTGGTCATTGATTATAATTCCTTCAAACGTTGAGACAAGGTATCTTTATAGCCTTTACAAAGGAAAGTGAAACCATGGATGGTAAACAAGGGCAAACAATGGATGATAGGTTTGATTATGAAATAGAATGGCAAGTGATAATGGAATGTGAAATGGTGGGGAAACAAATCAAGATCAGGACTTTCAGTTACACGTAATGTTGTCGATGCTAGATTCAACATAATTTTGGTTGTGGTGGGGTTAAAGACTTATTCTCTCAATAAGACCACCATATTTTTCTATTTTTTGATCTTGAGATTAGCTACCATCTGATTAGTTTGTAGATTGGAAGTTATTTTGATTTACTCTTTGATTTTATCTTCATCAAGTAGTGAAGAAATTTTGTGCTCAGCAATTGATGCCTAAAAAAGGTTTTCACCAATAAAGTTATCTTTATTGTCCTATAGTGCCTTCGAGAAGGTTTCACTCAAGAATGTTGACTTTTTAATTTGATTGTCTTATAGTGCTTTTGAAAAAGTCTCACTAAAAGATGTTGAGTTCTGAATTTGATTATCCCCTAGTACCTTCGAAAAGGTCCCACTAGGAGAGTGTTCTTCTATTACATGAATGTTGTCTTGGCCTCCTTGTTCTTCTTCAACTATTATGTCACCATGGATGTAGTTCAAAAAAAAATTATTATGTCAATCCCAATCGACACTTATGGGAGATGGAATGTCAATAATATCACTATCTTGGTTGATGATAATGGCTTGTGGAATGGTAATGGAATGGGGAGGGGCTGCACAATCTTCATAGAAGATACTAGGAGAACTTGTGTCAATGCTAAAGTACTCATCCTCAAAAATAATATAAGGATCATAAATGTATTTAAATTGATCTTTGAGGCATATGTAACCAATATTGTAACATCCTCAAACATATTCTTCTTCTGAATATGATTCTTACTCAAGGGATTTTGAATCCGATGTTGAGACTGATGTTGATTCAAATTCTGATTTTGATGATAAATTTGATGTCAATTCAAGAATAGAACCTTAATCTGATTTTTATTCTTCATTTTATGGGTACTCTATTACAATAATGTCTTGTTGAATATTTGGTTTTAGACAAGTAATGGCCTGTTATGGCATAATGGGTTCCACAAAAACTAGTTTGTCAAAGTGAGTCCCCTCCAGGATGGGAAATAGGTCAAGAGACAACTCCTCAGAGACTGGCTTGTTAATAGGAGGATCTTGAAAAATAGGCACATGGCTAAGGTAATGATTTACCTAAAGGAAGTTATAATCATTAAGAAGTGACTCAATAAAGACTGGCTCATTAGAATGAGACTCCTTGACAACTGGTATAAGTTCAATATGTAATTTATCATAGGTTGACTTATCACAAATGATTAATTCAACAAAAACATCTTGGATTGGTTGGTTCCCTTGGCCTTGGTTTCTAATGAGTTGGAAAATACCACTTTTAAATATATCTTAGTCTTTGAATGACTGTATCAGTTGAGGTTTGGTTGGGATTGGCACTAGAGGAAGAATGGCATGTGGTTGGATAAAGGTAGGGCCTTGGGGAGAATTATTTCTCATATGATCAAAAGGAAAAATTCCTTAGATGATTAAGGGGTGTTGTGGAGCTTGGTTTCTCACATAAGCCAAAGGACTAGGTCTTGAAACGATGAAGGGGCATTATAGAGCTTAATTGCTTGCACAAACTAAAGGAGGGTTAGGGGTAGTTGATGATTAGATGATAAAAGGATGTCATGAAACTTGATTGCTTGCATAATAAAAAGCATCCAAGTCTTCCTCATAAACCATATCATCCTAGTCATTAGTTGGCTCATAAGCTAGTTCTTGACTATGTTCCATGTATTGATTATTGCAAAGAGGGTATGGATCTGTATCCCAAACAACATTATCTATATTTAGGTCTTGAAATTCCTCTTCACAAACCTCTTCATACCAATCAAGGTCTTGATTTGTATCATAAGTTACTTTGTGACTTTGTTCCCATGAATGATTAATATGAGGCAGATAGAAATCTATCTCACAAACCATATTTGCATCATGGGGGTCTTGACAAAAGCCATAAAAGTCATTTTGTGTAGCCATTCTATCATAATTTGGATTTTAAGTGACTCCACCATAAGTGTAACAAGACATAACTAAGTAAATGATGAAATCTCTAAAATAAAAAGGCTTAGGATTCTACAAACTCTGAAAATTTATCCAAAGGAGAAATGGTTCAAATTTGGTCCAACTTGGTCAAAGGGGTGAAGCTATATCTCCAATTTGGTCTAAAAGTGGAGTGGTATCTCCCAAAATGGTTTGTACTAAGACTTGGAAGAAAATCACCTAATTTCAAAGTTCTAACATCAAATGTCATATGTAGAAAAGGTCAAGTGTCTGATTAAAAAATGGCATGTCAAAGGTCTAGGTCAAAGTGTTCTAAACAAGGTCTAAACTAGGAAAGGGAAAGGTTAAATTGCTAGGTCTTTTTTCCAAATGTGGAGTTAAAATCTAGGCTCAAAAAAATAGGCATGCTAAGAATTTTGGCCAAACAATTTCTAAATCTAGACTTGAAACAAACGCTGATGTGATTTGATTTAATCTAACAAGTTTGGAAATAGCTTTGACATAGACCCAACACATGAAATCAATAATAAACATGATCATTTGGCATAAGGCTTAAGACAAAAGGCTCTTTGAGAAAGGTTGTGTTCTCCCAAATAAATGCATAAATAATGATGAGGATAAGCATTAAACAAACAAACCATCAATAGTTTTCAATTTTGGGTAATCGATTAACCAAAGTTATGCAGCCCAAAAGAGAAAGATCTGTGTATCATCCCCATGAATTGAGGCTTAAATAGAAATCAATCAATTTTTGGATCCAAACTTAACAAGGCTAATTGAAAACTCAATGTTGAAAATTAGGATTTGACCAAACAAGTTTGACAAGATTGGACAGCATGATGGCACAAGACTAAGGTCCAAATGGTATACACAAAGTGGTTTGAAATAAATGGTTTTGATACAATGGTAAATAAGTCTTGAAATAAATTGAGTGGCCTAACATTGTAAGCATGCTTAAATCATGTGATCAATGTTATGTTTCAAAAGACTCAAGGACTCATGGTTTTGACATGATTTGGGTAGCATAACACTACCCTTCACAACTCAAATGCATTGTTTTGACATGGATTATGAACAAAAAAACAAGTTTTTGGTCTCAAAACATACCAAGCAAAAATAACCAAAATATACTAAGTATAATCATCCAAATCCTATCAAGGGTATGGTATGTGGGGTTGATTAAACTATCAAGTTTCAAACGTCACTAGGGGAATCAATTGCATAATGACTTTCATGCCAAACAATGGAAAAGAAAAGCATAGATTTTTGGTTTGTATCACTTGGCTTGTTGAAAAAAGGTCTAGTCCTTTTTACAACCACTACATCATGTTGTTCTCTTAGTGTAGTGTGATCTCTAAAGTGCCACTACATCCTGTGTGTAACTCTAAAAGAGTTAAATGAAGTTAATGTCAGGGGATGAAACCCCAGGTCAAAACTTCCCTAAAGAACTTGTGGGAGGTGATGAAGTCCCCCTCGTGAGCCAAGATGCATAAATAAATAAAGCATGAAAATAAAAATACTTTAGGGTCATTTTCAAGGTCACCCAAATTTTGATGAGTTTTTGCGGAGTGCTTTAGATGACTTTTTTCTAAGCCTTGGACTAGGCTACTTGAAATAAGAATGGAACTTTTGATTCCAAGGGTTCCCTATAGGGGACAAATGGAAGAGCATACATACAACACCCCTCTTTTTTTAGACAAAATCTAATTAAACAACTATTGCAAGCAAAAATTGACAAGTGTGTTCAATTTTAAACCCAAATGAAATGTTTGGTGGTGTTCATTTGACCCCTTGGTCTTAGTTGTGAAATTTGAAAAATATTCACCAAAAACATCTAAAAATTCCTTTTTAAACACCAAAACAAAGTTCCTAATTAAATTTTAAGCATGCAAAAGTGATTTAAACATGTTTTGAGCAAATATATCACTTGGTCCTGTAGCAAAATTGTTAGCATGTCCTTTAGCTTTGAAGCTCTTTTGAGTTTGAAACAACAAACTTTGAAACCATAGCTCTCAGGTCTATGTTCTTTGAAAAACATAGTGATAGACATCAATCAATACCACCAACATTGATTAGTACCAATTAAGATCTGATCGATGTCAGTTCTATTGATTGATGTTAGTTAAGCCAAGTAATCAATGTCAGTATTTTTATTGATGTCTGTTACTGTGTAAAAAATGTGGCAACCAAAAATGGCAAAATAATGTTAGAAAACCAATTTTCAAGAGTTTTAAAAGCTCAAATAAGTTTTTTAAGGATGAAAAAGGATCTCCTTCATGTGTAGGATACATCTTATCCCACTGGGTGTGCCATTATGTGATCTAGGAATTTGACTCAAGAAAGGATGGTTAGTATGGTGTTAGTTCCAAAATGAAAATAAAATGAAACAAACACACTAATAGCATAACATCTCTAGGCCTAGACACTAGGGAGAGCTTATTTAAATATCATGAATGAAACACACAACTAAAATGCAAAATAAAACTCTTTTACCTTCCTTGGATGCTCCAAAATGCTTGTTATGGTGGCTTGCTCAACTTGTGCTCATGAAGTCCTTGGCAATAGAAGCTTGACAACCTCCATCTCTCTTTGGCACCTTTGGCTTGTGGCATGGCTTGGCTTAGAATCCATTTGGAATTATAACACTAGTTACTTGAAGCTTTTTGGAACCAATCCTGTATTATAGCTTTTCACTAATTAAGCTTATAAATGATGTTATGGGGCCTCCCATTTATAGATTTTTGGATTTGATCAGAATTAACCTCAACCATACATCTTAAGACTGAGATGTGTGGTTAAGGATTCATTCAATTTTGCAATTAAAATTTTTAATTATCCTCATCATGTCATTAGAAGAAGGGGAAATTAAGAGGCATGGAGGGCATCATGGAAGGCATTGATGAGGCATGGAGGGCATGAATCTTAATATTTATGGCATTTATGGCCTAGGGAGATCTTCCCAAGAAATTAGGTCATTTAATGATGTAGATATTCAATATTCTTTTCTAAAATAAATTATTCAACAAGTTTCCATGGAATTTTTTATTAGGCCTTGATTTGGATTAATTAGCTCTAAGGCATGATTAAGCACTTTATGCACAAATTATTTGAATTGATTAGAATGCCTTGTTATTCGTCCTAAATTTGACTGGATTTGAATTGGAAGTCCATGCTAGATGCATTGGATACGTATTCCCATTTAGAATATTTCCAACAAAAAATAAAAAAGGCATGAGTCTTGTGTAAAATATTTGATAAGGAAGAGTAGTCCAGAGCATGCAGGTGCAAATTTAGCATTTTGACTTGAAATGGATTGATCAAAGTTAGCTAGCCCATAAATTGCATTACCCCATTTAGCAATACCCTGGGCAAAATCATCACTTGAATATTTCAATTTCACATCATTTAGTGTGTTTTAGTATTTTGAGGCCAAATTGTGCATTTTAGGTGGAAACTAGCCAAAAGCTTGATTAGAGGTTATCGACAGCTAGATTTAGGTGTCTACATGTTTCCCCTACCCTCTTCTTACTATTGCAACTTTTGTAGCCATTTTGGTATGTTCAAGATTATTGACTACTTAGTGGGATTTTTATGCTCTACTAGATTGAAGGATTGAGGCTTTCCTAGAGGGAGCATGGGCTTAGGGGAAGAGGGTCCTATTTGTGTGAAAGGTGGGATTGCCTACCTCCAACTAGTGACTTTTTTAGGGGGAATTATATCCAAAACCAACTTGCCCTTTTCCATCTCCTTTTGGGTGGTCACCATAACAATATAGGTGTGAGTAGGATGGGTTAGTTGCATCCGCATTTGGGTGTATAGTTGATATGGGGAAACAAGTGAAGAAAAAATGGAGGCTGAGACTAGGCTCTCAAATGAGACTCATTTCTATGTTTGAGGAGGGTTAGTTATGCTAAATTTGAAGTATGTGGAGGGAATACTGAGGAAATCTTGTAATTAATTAGTGGTTGAGTCAAATATGAGCCCAGTGGTATTGGTAGTAGGCAAATGATGGAGTGGACTAACCTAAATCTCATTCAAAAAATTTAAAGAATGAGAGGGAGCTACAATGTTAGTTGCCACTATAGTAGAAATTATAGAAGATGAGGACAAAGAATAGTGGGCTATGGTTCTTACATGTATCATAAAAGTAACTTGGGGAATTATTGAAATAGTTTCCATTATTTTTTGCGGGGACAAAGGTCCTAGAGACACTCTCATTGATTGTCCACTTATGAAAGCCAAGGGTCTCAAACTTGTTTCATCCTTGGTGTCTCCCTCTTCTTGAAGTACTTCGATGGAAATTGAATTAGTCCCCAAAATCTTTACTTCCCCTGATTGGGCCTCTTCTTATTCAATCTATTCATCCTTAGGATCACTCTCAATACTCTCACTGATAGATACTGAGAGTGATGTCTCAGATTTACCTTCCCATTCTCCTTCATCTAAAGGAATTTTATTCATTTCCTCATCACTATCTAATACTTGTATAGGTTATATTATTATAGAACCCTTCCCTAACTTCAATCATCCCCTTGATCCCTCATTACGTGCCTCTTGGATAGGTGCAAGTTATGGTGAGGTTGGAAGAGAACTGGTTTTCCTTTTGTATAAAATAGGCTCCATGGTGGTGGTGAAAGTTTGTATGGAGGGAAGAGGAGTAAAAACTAATGAAACAAGTGTGATATTGGTTGGAGATGAGGGGATAATATATGCATGTAAACTATTAGCTATGGTAAGGAAGGAAATAAGAGGAATTTCTTGCACTATGGTGAGTGGAGGAAAGGGAAACATAGAAAAGGCTCCACCAATCCCCATAGTGGTGGTTATTGCATGAATTGGAGGTGAAGGTGGGAGAGGATATTTGACTGAGGAGAGGAAGGAAGGAAGATAAACTTCCTGAACTATGGTGAATGAAGGAAAAAATAACATAATGCAAAAAGTTGGTCCTCCAAAATAGAAGAGAATGTAGAGAGTTGATCCTTTAGAATGTAAGGAGAATGTAGATAGTTTGGCCTTGTCGAACTCTTCCCAAACCCACTATTGACAAGGCCAAATCTTGCATTATATAGGACCAACTCTTTATGGGAAGAGTTTGGCCTTGTTAACTTCTTCCCAAATAGAAGATAAGTGCTTGAAATCATGTTTGAGGGTAGATTCATCAAACACTATGTCAGTATATTCTATTATTCCTATAATTGAATATGTAGATGGAGGAGGTGAACTTTGAGATGAGGAGGTCATGATTATGTAGTTGTGAAATTTTAGTTTTCAAGGGTTTGAACTTAGGCTTGAAATTTATTAGTTTAATGGAAATATGAGCGTAATTGGCTCTACAAATTACATATATTGCCTTTGGATTCATTGGATTCTCCTAATTGAATGTAAGGCTGTTCACTTCATGTGAATTAATGGTTTCAATGGCTTTGAATCTTTGCTTTTATTTTTTATATTTAAATTTCACTTGACTCATGGAATGGTGACACTTTGATTATGTTGGACTCATGGGATGGTGACAATTTAATTATGTTAGACTCACAGGATGGCACCACTTTACATGATCATGTCAAGTCACTCACCTAAGAGATTTCATATAATGCCTTTCATTGAGTTAGTCTATGAATGATCAGGATGATGACATTTATCATGATCTCACTTTCCTACTTGCCCAAGGATTTTGTACATTAAGTTTAATCTTTCAGTCTATGAGTAAACATGATGAAGACACTTAGCATAATCTAAGAGAGTCATTCGCCTAGTGAACTTGAAATGTTTCTTGAGTGGTAAAGTGTCATAAGTTTGTAGGTGCATGCCACATGTCCTTGACTATTGAAAAATGAAGTCTTAAGCTTAATTTCATATCTACCCTTAAAGGTATTACAGGCCCTTCATAGTATCACCCAACACTGCCTTCAAATAGACCTTTAAGGGCCTTGTAAAACCTTCAAGGGTACCCTTACACATGTTTGAAAGGTATCTCCTAGGAGATATCTTCAAACTTTTGGTTCCACCATAGAGGTTCAAATCACATACAATATCCCAAAATATATGAAGCAAATCATTTTCCATAATTTTTCTCAAAAACCCTATTGCTTAATATCATTTTGTATACTAATAAAATACATGGTTGAATATTGACTTAATTAGCTAGTTTTCTCTACACAACTATTCCACTCTTATGCATATTTAAAATGTATCTCCTAGAGATACCTTCAAATTAGGATGAAATGAGGATTGAAGTATGTAGTAGATGATATTAAAATATATTATTTTTTGGATTGACATAAACTATGTCTTTAAAAAAAATTATACGTTACCTTTTTATCATTTTTTCATTTTAACATATCTCCATGCTTATGTTATGGTATAAATATAGATTTATCTCCTATATATAGGTATAAATTATAAAATTTTATAAATAACCTAATTAACAACTCTTCTCATATCTTTTACAAATGTTTGGGTTGAAAAATCATACATCAATGGCTTTCCAATGTGGAGACTATGTTTCTCTCATAAATAATGGTAAGGTCATTGGTGAAGGAAGAATACACAAAGTTACAAGTCTAGATACTAAATCTCTGGAACCCATAAATATCACTTCCACATGCCATAATGAGGAAATACCTATTGAATGTGTAAGCATTAATGTGACTAAAGCTTTTGATCTGACTCTACCACCTCCATTTCCTACAACTTTTATATATAATTTGGGGGATGTAGTTGATAATTTTACTATATGGAGCATAAGAATGATGCAACACATCATAGACAAGTTTTATATAGATAATGACATGGAAGAAGACAAAATAATTTCTGTTTAGTTCTGCATATACAACCATTGCAACAAGAAAACCCTTGCTTGGATTCATTTGTTTGATTTATCAATGATCCTACCACATTTCAAAGCCTACAAAAAAAATTCTTGGGAAAATGTTACATTTTTTGTACAAATATACAACTCTTAAAAATGATGAAAAATTTGTTTTTTGGTTATGTTGAATATTCACAACTAGGGGAGATTTTTGGTTGCATTCTTGTCCCAATGTTATAAAATGAATTGGGAATTTACATAAGGCAAGTTATACAACATTGTGAGATTTTTAGTACAGAGGTAAGTAAAACATCTATCATTAGATGGCCTTCCAAAAACATAGTGGATGTTGAATGTAAAAGAATCAATTTGCCAAACATGACACCAAAGGAGAAAGAAATTGGACATGTTTGAGTCATAGTGGATAATGAATTCACTCCTTGCCTGACATCCCTAGTGCAAAGGAATCCAAAAAAATTAACTTATGCCTACAACTACTTGGTCTAAAAAAGAAATTATCCAAACACTTCACTTAGCCAAGTGGAGTTTGATGAAAGCATAGACACTGAGATTACAACAATGTATGTAGATAAATGTTGTACCAAAAATGTTTTTATCCAAGATTGTCATTTTAGATGCTAAAATATGCAAGGATAAATTTTATTGATTCCACCACAATAGATAGGAGGCAACATGTCTAGGATGCCCTTTCTGTCAATTTGTTCAAGGAAAAAAATACTACCATTGATTTTCAGGGTACATAGATCTGTTTGGAAGTTTGGCTTAAAATATATGGATTAAAGAGAAGTAGATTTTTGACATTCAAAATTATCACAAAAATGGGGAAAAAAATGCATCCGATGTAGGGATATTTTAACAAAAGCCATAAAAGAAGACAGTGGTAGCTAAAGATTTGTTGGACCAATTGGTGGATGATTTTGTAGATGTTTCTCCATGACTAACATGCTAGGTAGATATAGATGGCTCACAAGAAAATGTTCAATATCTTATAGCATAATTCACTCAAGAATTTATGAGGTGCCAAATTAATGCATAACTATAAGATATGGAATATGAGCCAATATCCCAGCCAAAATTCAATAACATGTAGAGAATTATTTTTCATGATGTGACCATTGCCATGTTTGATGACTTCACTAAGTGTAAAACATGCATCTTGTTGACTTAACAAAAATTATTTGGGTCCCTCTCTAAAGATAAAAAAGATTTTATCAATCAAGAATTAATGATGCACTTAAATTAGATATTTTTTTCAAGATAAATGTATTACACACATAAACTAATTTTACATAAATACCCTAAAGAATGCCTCAGTATCATTCATGACAAGGTGGAATGTCAAATAACATTTGTGCAAAGGACAGTGACAAAAATCAAAGTATTTACTGATAGATTAGTAGAGCTGTCAATGGAAGGGATTATAACTCATGGTCATGGTGCATGTAGATACAAGCATTTTTTTATTGTATGTTTTTGGAGGGTCTAACTTTACTATCACCTCATTGAACAAGTGCTTCAAAGATATGGAAATAATAATGCCAGATACTTATGGATATTTAATATATAAACTTGGAAATTCATAATATCTATTGTATGATGAAATTTTATATAATAAATACTACTCTGAATGAAAAAAATATAGATAAGAAGCACAATCAATTAATGCCTTCAAGAAACTTCCTTCCAAGCTATATATTCAACTAGACAACTGTTATGGGGACTATTGACTATTTTGACCTCAAGTCAAAATAGGTCAATCCCCTATACTAAAACACTTGATATAAGGGGTATATAATAATTTTATAGGGTGTTTCATGGACAATTTTATGTCATTTAATGTTTGATTAGCCTTGGTCATAGTTAAATCTACTCCTAAGTCATTCTATGTCACTTAAAAGTCATATTTGGGCCATTTATGAAGGTGGTATAGTTTTACTTGATAGAAAAGTTTTTAAAAATATTTTCAAACATAAAATATGTCATATTATTTTTCAAAACTATCAGTCCTATCTAAAACTTGCAAGTTCCTAACTGAAATCAAAAAATAAGTGAAAAGAGGAGGTTTTAGCAGTTATATGACCTATAGAGGAGAGTGACACATAGGAAAATCTTAGATAATGGTTATTAAACTTACCTAAACTCATTTACATTATTTATCTACTTTAGAAACATAAAAAATGGCTGAAAACCTTTTTGCTTCTTTATCACTCCATTAGACATGCAAAACTGGTCAATGGGTCTTCTTATGGTACGACCAATAGGAGAGGTTTCAGGGCAAATTTTCTTGGTGGTGGATAGTAAAATTGGTATAATTAATTTTAATGGTATTATTTTATATAATGGTTTCCTATGATTTATGAACCATTCTTAAGAATTTGATTATTTCATTTCGTTTGCTAATCCCCATACCCTGCAGGTTTTCTTCTTATATGAGCTAGTTCATACAATCCAATTGGTGAAATTGATTTCATAGGATGTTAAATCCTTATTTCATGGTTTCAATTATTTTTTTAATGTTTGGAAGGGATTTTATTATCCAAATATTTCAATTTTTATGTTCAGACCATCATTGCTAGTTGCAGGCACATTACACCAATTACAGAGGTTCTTTTTATTTTTGTGGTTTCAGATGAGGATGATAGGTTGTATTTCATGTCCCTCATTTAATTTAATTCACCTCCTTCCTTCCAAGCTTAGTATTATAATCTATCATCTATGAAGTTGCAGTCACAATTTATATAGTCAACTTCCTGCAAGTTTCTATCTATAGTCATAGTGTATGAATGTCTTGAGAGTGGTCATGGAGGCGTACTAAATTTTATCAAGAGGTTGGACACATTCTTGTAAAATTAAAAATCAAACCAAACCATTCAAGTTTTATATGGTATATTGTGACATCCAATTGGACTCCATACATAGTCCTACAGTCTAATGGACACCTACAGGTGCCCTACAAGAGATTGAAGAGATTGAAACAAAGATTTTGAAATGATTTTCAATCCTTAAAATTTGAAAGGATCCATTTGATATTTATAAGTAGTATAATGTTTATTTTAAGTTCATCCACCATATGTATTGTCCATGTCTTAGATTCACTACCCTATATACAAAAATGTCCACCTACAAATGGCTCTCACAGAGAATTAAAATTATTTCATAAAGGTGTTTGATCATGTTGTAAACCTTACTTAAAATATTTAAATGTTTAAGATTTCCAAGTAATAATTATAGATTCATTAAATTTAAACCATACTTTAGAGTCATGTTCAAGTTGTGGAGACTGATTTCATAGAAAAGTTATATTAAAAAATCCAAAAATAGGGCCTAGTCCACTTTTAATGATGTCATATGATCAAGAAACATGGAGTCTAAATGAGTTTGGATGATTCCATATCATATCCCTCATATAAGGGTGAAACATTAAAAGGATAGAATTTTTTTAACCAAAGGAGCATGATGTTAAGAGTCCTTCATTCTTAACATTCTTAAATTAAAATAGGTCAGTACTCTTTGTAGTAGCTTGACTCCAAGTGGCCTTATTATCTAGAGTGGCATAACAAGAACATGTCACCATGTTGAGTGATATTATTGATGTGAAAGGCACAATAGGCATCAAAATAAAATTTATAAGGTTTGTATTACAAGGTTTTTTACCTATATAGACACCTAAAGGTGTATTGTTTCTCAGAAAATTCACCTACAACCTACTTGTAGGTACTCATAAGGCCATGTTGTGAACTTAAAGGTGAAAACCTAAAAATATGAAAAATTTGTCATTGGATTTGGTTTAAATATTTCAAAATGATACTATGGTATTAAATTAAAGGTATAATATTTTTAATGAATCTTCAAGACCTTTTTTTCTCTCAGAAAAGTCACCTACAGTCAGTTGTAAGGTGATAGTGTACTGACATGTGATTGTCCAGTCTAATCACAAGTCTTTGTGCATGATGAAATAGGTCCAAAAAAAGTTGAATTGACCTTTAATAATTAAATAATATATATATATATTAAATTAAATAACTCCTAACCCTATAATTCAAACCTACAATCACCTCTTTTTTGAGGTGAAACATAGTTTCACACAATCAGCCACTTGTGTCAAGTCAAGTGGAGGGTATGAAATGAAGACTTTGAAAAAGTTTTAAAGAATTGATATGTCTAATATCACCTTGGAAATGATGGTATAAATTTCATGAACGTCTCATACTATGAATATATGGCATGGAAGGGTTCTTAATAACAACTAGAGTCAACATATAGAAACCTTACAGTCAATAAGTGCTCAAAAGGACTATCTTAGGTTTTGTGATATTTGAAGGTGTTGTTGATGACATAAAACCATAAAAATTATGTATAATGTCTCCATGACCTATTTAATACTATAATGTACTCAAATCACCTGAGACAACATGGGGAGTGTCCTCTATTCTATCTCAGGCAGAGGGCACTCCTAGAGTGTTAAAACCCTATAAGTTTAGTAAGGTTAGAAGAATGACTTGAAAGGTGTTGAAACCTTGTAGGAGGATGTATTCAACTATTTTAAGCATGATAAAACATAGAATACTCATCATAATCATAAAAAGTTACTCTAATGAGGTGGTGAGTATCTATATGCAATCAAATTCCATTAGGCCTAATGCCTAAAGGGGGTTGATTCCATTTATAACATTAAGTAAGAATTAAAAAGCATTGGAACATGTTTATAGGGAGATATTAGGTGTGTTATAACCTTTAGTTTATATATGAGGCCATAGAGAAGCCATTTATTGGCTCAAGAGTATGATAACCTACATAGAATGAAGGAAAGGCATTGAGAAGCCAAATTTGGAAGCTCACAATAGCATGGATGCTCAAAATGGGAGTCTAATGAGTTGGGATAAGTTGAAGAGGGTCCTAAACAAGGATTTATTGGAATTTTTTTTAATATTGGATTTCACAACTTTATGAACAATATTTAAAGGCTAAAACCACCTAAAACCCTTGATAAGGCCCTGATTGGAAATATGAAGATGGAGAGGCATCCATATGGGATAGTTTTAGTATAAAATTGATTGGAAATTTTAGAGGACTCCCTAGGTTTCCTTATCATTAATTTTTCTTCCACCCTCCTTATACGAACATGGTGTAAAAATATTTTTACTAACAATTTTATGTGTTATACATGTACAAAAAGGTTTAAAATAATGGGGATAATTTTAGGAGAGATATTGGGACCTATCCTAAATTTTGATATCAATTTCTTATTTCAATAAAGTTCACAAGTGCCTCTACTAACACCTTCATCTTAGCCAATCCAATCTGGCATAGTGAACAAAGAGTGATCACTAAGTGAGAAGATGAAAAATATAATTGGGTTGCCTTTTAAGGTCTACCTAATGAATATAATTTCATGAGGAATATTTAAAGGTATCACATCACCTTATATATGTATTGTATTTGAAAACTAAAGACCTCTTTGGTTCCAAGTGTGAAGGGTGAGTGAAAGAAGGGTGATTATGATTGCAGGCACTAAGAACACTTATCCAAAAGAATATTAGTGATAATGGACACATACAATGTATGTTGTATCCTATTTATAACCCCCTATTCATATTGAAATCAAGTTATCTATCCCTAGTCTGTTGTGGAGTGCTCATGGAGGGGTAAATGATGAAGGCAGTTTTCAAACATGCAATTGAAGAGTCATATGCCAAATTTGAGGAGTTTCATGCCTTTAAGGGAAATTTGTCCAATTAGTCCTTGAATTTTATATCCCATACTTCATTATCCTAAAATTTTAACTCCTCTCAACTTGAAAAGTGTTTTTGTGACTCTTAGACTCCATTCTCTTATCTCCTCTCTCAAATTAAATAAGTACTAGCCATTTTGGATTTTCTCGGATAATTCCATACCATGTATGGTGAATACCTATTGGTTTGATGTTTTATTTTACCTTTTAATAATAAATACAATCTGGTTTGATTCCATATATCATCTTTTCAAAGTGTATGAAGAGATGTATAGTAAATAGCTAAGTGATTTTCATCTATCCTTGCTTTCTCTCAATCCTTCCATGTTTGATATAAGTTGTTCCACTCTAGTAGGTCATATGAAGTGTTTCAAAGTGTATGGGTCTATTTTAAAGAGTGAAATTAGCCTTAGTGTCTGAAATTGATCTATGGTTCACTTACCTTTCATAGTCCTCATGCATATCACCTCCATATTAAAATACTAATGTTAGAGCATTTCAAGACATTGAAGTTAGTGTTGTAGGTCTTATTTTTTAATGAAATAAGTATGATGGTCTTGTATAAGTCCTTATATTATATCACATCCTTATATTAGATTAATTTCATACATAATTCTATCCCTTTTCCCATAAACAAATAGTTAGTGTAGGTGATAAGCACTTCAAGGCAAATTCAGGGAGTTGGCCCTTAAACCTACAGGTTTACTACTATAGGTTAATGCACATACCTAGAAGTATTCCAATGTTGCCAAAATATTTAAGCAGGTTTTAAAAACCTCATATAGGGTGAAATATTTTGTGACAATATTTTTGGAATACCCATTGGGATCCATTATTCTCAAGACAACTTGTCAAGGTGAATGTTGATCTTAACATCAGCTACATAATTAGTGTGCTACTCAACATTTGAAAACTCCATTGAAGGTAAAATATGGTTTCAAACCATTTTTTATCATATATTTTATCTCATACTTCATGGTCCATAATAGGTTATCATCTAGTGTAGTTTTCAATCATATCAATCCACCTATTCAGCCTGAACTTCCTCTTGAAGTTCAACACGCTCAGCATATTCTACGCTTTGAAGAGCAAGAGAACTTTTCTAGCCAAGAGGATCAAGAGAGTGAAGAATAAATAGAATAAAACATGGCAAGGAAACATACCTTCCCTCCCTTTAATATTGATAATCCAATCCATCTTAATGTATATGATGTAATTCCCCCTAATGCTACAAAGAGTGTTCCTACATTTAATGATGAAATCAATGTCACTCCTAATGAACACATTAGGGACATTTCAAACTTTTGTAGTTTCCACAATGTCACTAATAAAAATATGGCCATTAGACTCCTTTCCATGTCCCTTAAAGGGAAATCACTGACTGGTATAGGACTTCACCTAGTGATTGCATTACAACGTGGGATGACTTTGTAATGTTCATAACTTAAAGGTTTGAAGATGAAAGTGACCACACTTCACTCATCCATCAACTCAATGTTATCAAAAGAGACCCTAAGGAAATAATGCATGAATTAAATGAGAGGTTTAAAAAGACTTGGCATAGGTTACCTCATCCCATGAGACCACCTACCAGTTTTGTCTTCCCTACATACTTTAGAGCCATTGGTATTGATATTGCCATCATGCTTCAATCCATGGGTGGTTTCACTCTTATTGAAGCATATGAACTTTCCATTAGAGCTAAGAATGGATTAATTTAAGTAGGAAAGTTGCCTCCTAAAGTGTCTATGTCTCTACTACCTAATGTTCCTACTGTGGCTCCAAACATTGATAAAATTCTTAATGATAATACCAAGCCAAAGTCTGATCTTAAAAAGGCTAAAGATGCCATTGATTGGCAATCAAGGTTGAAGTTTTATGAGACAAGATGCCAAGCCTTAGAGGCTCAAAATAGGAAATTTAATATCCAATAAGGTTCTCATCAAAATGCCTATCCCTATCAATAGAAATATGGGAGAGGGAGATATCAAGGAAAACCTAACATCAATATGCATGCCAATGTGTACAATCCTAATTCTACATCCAATAAAAGAGAGATGGTATCAGTGCATAAAAACTTGGTTCAAGGGGAAGAATGGAAACAAGGATAATTTATGGATGCTAATGAAGGTTGAGATAAAGTTCTAGTTACCCAAGGAGGATGAACTCCTCTACTATCATTATAAGATGAATTATTGATACAAGCAAGTCAAAGTTGGCAGACTCAAGGAGAAATATTCACCAATTTCCTAGTTGAAGATACCTTTGTACTCAATCAAGGAACTTTTATTTCAGACAATAAAAGAGCTAGGAGGAAGGATTTAAGATGTGTTAATAATGTTCCTACAAGTTCATCTAATCTTACTACAAGGTAGTAAGGAATGACTGCAAGCATGGTAGTCCCTAATGTTCCTACACCTTCTCCAAATCATAATGTGGTAAGGTATGCTCAAGGTGCCCCAATTCCATAATTTACAATAGCTTCCTTTCCTCCAAGGACTCAAGATAGATTAATTAAGTATGCATTAAATGTAGTGGATTCATTAAATAATTCTAAGGCATCTATTTTTCTTTGGTATGTCCTTCATATGCCTAGCCAAAAAGAGCTCTTAAAAAAATAGTTGTCCACTATCCCTACTAGTCCTTCATCTTAAATTCAAATTTATGGTTATGTAGCTCTTACTAATTCCCCTAAAAACATTTTGGAACCATATACCAAAGCTAATAATCCTCCACATTTCTACCTCACTCTTATTGTGGGTAATAAACTAGTCCACAATTGCATAGTTGATAGTGGTGCCTCACATCAGTCATACCCAAAGTTGTAGCTGATAAGTTAAGCCTAAAATATAAACCACGTAGTAAAGGAGTGATTAAATTAGATGATACACGTACCAAGACAATAGGGTTGATCAAAAATTTAAAGGTTTTCCTCCATGACTATCCTAGTTTCCCCATCCTTCAAGACATTAATGTTGTGGACTTGCCTACTCATTTTTAAATCTACCTTTTCAAAGATTTTATAGCCAAGATAGGTGGATACCTCTTAGCTAACTAGTCATTCTTGGAATTTAGGACAAGATATGGAACCAAGGTGACCATAATAACTCATACCCTTTCTAGATTCCACATTGAGCCTTATGTAAAGGCAAGTCCAAATTTAAATTATGTAATCAATGAGCAAGAGGAGTTTGATGTGGATGATTATGCTTCTTCCAAACTTTAGGGAATAGTTGACTTGTTTCTAGATGAGTATAGTGAAAATTCTTATGATCATGATCCATATTCATACTTTGAGTGAACTAACCTTGGCACCTATATCATACATGAAAAACCATTTGAGCAAGCTGAGGTATGTGTTAAACATTATTTCTCATAAGCTATTGAGATTAACTAATTGATCCATGTATATGATGATGATGATAGACTTAAGAACCTAATTAATCACCATAGTGGTAATAATTATGTCTTTCTTCCTACAATTTATGAGGTTACCCTTGATGATGACATCCATGAGGAAGAGGAAGATGACTTGTGGCAAAGGTTCAATGCCATGTGTCAAGAATTTGATCAGTTAAATAATGCTACTTATTCTCCAAAAGATTCCATATATAATGTCAAGTTTATTGATAATCCTAATAAGTAGGTTCTTGAGTGCTTGATCAAGCCTAGAAATGAGTGTCATGTTATGAAGGAAGATGAACATCAATCTTTTATCCAAGAGTATTTAGGTATAGAGAAGCCTAATGAAGTCACGTAGTCATGTTTGTGACTGAAGAGCAATCAAGTTCTCTACATGAAGTTGAACCTTATTCATAGGTATTGGAACATGGTGAAGAGGGACTTGATTATCATCCATCTCAAGTACATTCTACCCAAGAGGATGGAAAGGTTGAGGTAGCTATCATATCTTCCAATTTATAGTTTGAATAACATCCAATGGATATGATAGAGATCATAGTAGTTGTAGCCCCAATAAATACCCTTGGAAAGAAAGAGAGATAATTCATGAAGGATTTTAATACTCTACTTGTAGACATGAGGAGATATAAAGAAGGTAAGCTTCTTGACCATCTACACATTCAAATGGTTGATGATGAGCATGTTTCCCATGATAGATTGCCTTCATGAAGTGAAAAAGATGCAAGAGGAACTATATTTGACCCTAGTTGAAGTATGGTAAGATGTTTTCACCTCAACAGTGATTTTTTTTAAATAGTATATTAGGTGTGTATGTCTTTCTTTCAGTTGTGTGTTATGTTCCATAAGTGTTCTAGTTAAACACATGTTTATTTCCTTTGGTGTGTCTTAGTTTTTGTGTCTTTCCTTTATTTTTTGGTGTGGTTTCAAAGGAAACTCAAAGTCAAACTTATGTATAGGTGACTCCATCACCCAATGGATAAGATTAGGCAACTAGTCTTGGCATAACAAGCATACCACCCCTAGGAAATCACCAAGAATATTAACTATTTTAACCAAAAGTCAAAATAGCTCAACCCCCTATAGTAAAAAAATTGATATATGGATATATTAAGTTTTTATAGGGTGTTTCATGGTCAATTTTATGCCATTTAATGTGTTATTAGCCTTGGTCATAGCTAAATCTAGTCCTATGTCATTCTATGTCACTTAAAGATCATATTTGGGCCATTTATGAAGGTGTTATGGTTTTAATTAATAGAAAAGTGTTATAAAATCTATTCAAAAATCCAATATGTCATATTCCTTTTCAATAATTTTAATCCTATTGAAACTTTTAGGTTCCTAATTGAAATCAAGAAAACAAGTGAAAAAAAGGAGGTTTTGGCAGTTATACGGCCTATAGAGGAGAGTGGCACATGGGAAAATATTATTTAATGGATATTCAACTTAATTTAATTAATTTACATGATTTATCAACTTTGGAATCATTAAAAATAGCTGAAACCCATTCTACTCCTTCATCACTCCACTAGACATATAAAACTGGTCAACAGCTCTTCTAATGGTACGACCAGTAGGAGAGGTTTTAGGTCAAATGATCTTGGTGGTGGATAGTAAACTTTGTCTAATTAATTATCATGGTATTATTTTATATAATGGTTTATTGTGCTTTATGAACCATTATTAATAAGTTTATTATTTTATTTTACTTACTAATCCCCACATCCTATAGGTTTTCTTATTATATGAGCTTATCCATACAATTAAGTTGGTGAAATTGATTCCAAATGATGTTAAAATACTTATTTAATGGTTTCAACTGTTTATTTCATGTTTTTAATGGATTTTATGAGCCAAATAGTTCAAGTTGAAGTTTGAGACCACCATTGCTAGTTACAGGCATGTTACACCAATTACAGAGCTTCTTATCCTTTTAGTGGATTTAGATGAGGATGATAGGTCAAATTTAATGTATTTCATTTCATGTCAATCACCTCCTTCCTTCAAATATTATTCTCACAAGATAGCATCTATGAAGTTGCAGTCATGTTTCACATAGTCAACTTCCTGTAAGTTTCTATCTATAGTCATGGTGTATGAAGGTCCTTAGAGTGTTCATAGAGGTGTAATGAATTTTCACAAGAGGTTGAAAACATCTTGTAACATGAACAATCAAACCAAGCCATTAAAATTTTATATGGTAGATTATGGCAGTCAAGTCAACTTCATACAAAGTCATGTAATCTAATGGACACCTACATGTGCCCTACAAGAGACTGAAGAGATTGAAATGAAGCTTTTGAACTAATTTTCACTCTTTTAAGGTATAAAAGATCCATTTGATATTTATAGGAGGTATAATTTTGATTATAAGTTCATTCACCATATATATTGGCCATGTCTTAGATTCACTGCCCTATATACTGAAATGTCCACTTATAGGTGGCTCTCACAGAGAATAGAAATTATTTCATGAAGGTGTTTGATCATGTTGTATACCTTCCTTAAATCCTTGAAACATTTAGGATGTCCTAAAAATAATTGTAGATTCATTAAATATCAATCATACTTGATATTCATGTTCAATTTGTGGATACTGAGTTCAGAGAAAAGTTACCTTAAAATTTTCTAAAAATAGGGCCTGGTCTACTTTTGATGTTGTCATATGATGAAGAGACATGGAGTCTAGATGAGTTTGGATGATTTGATGTTGTATCCCTCATATAGGGGTAAAAATTTTCAAAGGAAAGTATGTGTTTGACCAAAGGAGCATGATGTTAATAGGCCTTCATTCTTGACATTCTTAAGTTAAAATATGTCAGTACTCTCTGTAGTAACTTGATTATAAGTGTCCTTATTGTCTAGAGTGGCATAACAAGAACATATCACCATGTTGAGTGATATTATTGAGGTGAAAATCACACTAAGGATCCAAATAAAATTTATAAGGGTTGGAGTAAAAGGTTTTTGACCTATGTACACACCTATAGGTGTACCTTTGGTTAGAAAAGTCACCTATAGCCTGCCTGTAGGTACTCATAAGGCCATGTTGTGAACCTAAAGGTGAAAACTTGCAAATATGAAGCATTGTCATTGGAGTTAGTTTTAAAATATCAAAATTATCCTAGGGTGTGAATTTTAAGGTATAAAAGTGTTAATGCATCTTCAAGACCTATGTTGCTCTTAGAAAAGTCACCTACAATCAATTGTAGGGTGACAATGTACTAACCTATGATTGTCTAGTCTGATCACAAGTCTTTATTCATGATGAAATAGCTCCAAATGAAGTTAAATTCATATTAAATACTTCAATAATATTTATATTCAATTAAATAATGCTTAACTCTATGGTTCACACCTACAAGCACCTCTTTTCTAAGGTGAAACACAATTTCACACAATCAGCCACTTGTGTCAAGTCAAGTGGAGGGTATGCAATGAAGAGTTTGGCCAAAGTTTTAAAGTGTTTATATGTTTTATATCTCATTGTAAATTATATTATACATGTAATTAATCTATAATACTATGAAAATATGTCATGGAAGGGTTCTTAAGAATAACTACAGTCAACATATACAAACCCTGCAGTTAGTAAGTGCTCAAAATATTTGTCTTAGGTTCTATGATATTTGAAGGTGATAATGATGAGATAAAACCATAATTTGTTTAAAATGTCATCATCACATATTCAATCCTCTCATGTATTCAAATCACCTAAGATAATAGGGTGAGTACCGTATGTTCTATCTCAGATAGAGGGTACTCCCAGAGTGTTGAAACCTTGTAGATTTAGAAAGTAAGGTTAGGAAAATGACTTTAAAGGCGTTAAAACCTTGTAGGAGGATGTAGTGAGATATGTTTGGCATTATAAAACCTAGGATACTCATCATAGTCGTAAAAATATACTTAGAAGATGTGATGAGTAGTTATATACAGTCAAAGTCCACTAGGTTTAATGCCTAAAGGGGGTCCATTCCATTTCTAACACTAAGTAATCATTTTAAATCATTGTAACATGTTCATATGGAGATATGATGTGTTTTTTAATCTTCAATTTTTATAATAGGCCATAGATAAGTCATTTCTTGGCTTAAGAGTATGATAGTCTACATAGAATGAAGGAAAGGAATTGAGAGGCCAAGTTTGGAAGCTCACAATAGCATGGATGATTAGCATGGGAGTCTGAAGAGATGGGATCAGTTGAAGAGGGTTCTAAACAAGGATTTAGTGTAATTTTTTTGAATATTGGATGTCACAACTTTATGAACAATCTTTAAAGGCTAAAACCACCTAAAACCTTCTAAAACCCATGAAAAGGACCTGATTGGGAAGATAAATAAGGATAGGCATCCATATGGGATATTTTTAGAATGAAATTGATTATAACTTGTAAAGGACTCCACAAGGCTCCTTACCATTAATTTGGCCTCCACCCTACTTATATGGATAGGGTGTAAAACTAGTTTTATTGATAATTTTATGTGTTGTGCAAGTAAAAAAAAGTTTCAAAGAATGAGGATAATTTTTGGAGAGATATTAGTACCTATAATAATTCCTAATATACATTTTTTGCTTTAGGAGAGTTCACAAGCTCCTTTACTAACACCTTCATATCAACCAGTCCAAACTGGCATAGTGAACAAAGAGTTATCACCAAGTGAGAAGATGACAACTCTAATTAGTAGGCCTTTTAAGGTATTTATAATGAATCTAATGGAATGATTAATATTTAAAGATGTCACATCACCTTTTTTATGGATTGGATTAGAAAATTGAAGACCTCTTTGGTGCCAAGTATGAAGGGTGAGTTAAAGAAGGGTGATTATGACTGTACGTAGTGAGAAGACTTGGTAAAAAGAATCTTGGTTACTAGGGACACATCCAATGCATGTTTGAGATTATTTATAACCCCCTATTAATATTGAAATCATGTTATCTATCCCTAGTCTATTGTGGATTTCTCATGGAGGGCCAAATGATGAAGGTAGTTTTCAAACATGGAGTTGAAGAGTCTTATACAAGATTTGAGGAGTTTCATGCCTTTGAGGGACATTTGTCCAAGTACTCATTCCATGGTTTATCCCATAATTCATTATCATAAAATTATAACTCCTTCTCTTAGCTTGACAACTATTTTTGTGACTCTTGGACTTCATTCTCTTCTCTCGTCTCTCAAATTAAATAAGTACTATCCATTTTGGCTCTTTTCTGATAATTCCACACCATGTATGGTGAATCCCTAATGGTTTGATGTTTAAATTCTCCTTTGAATAATAAATACAATCTATCTTGAGTCCATATATCATCTTATCAAAGTGTGTGAATTGATGTATAGTGAATAGCTAAGTGATATTCATTTATCCTTGTTTTCTCTCAATCCTTCCATGTTTGATGCAAGTTGTTCCACTCTAGAAGGTCATATGAAGTGTTTCCAAGTGTATGGGTCTATTTTAAAGTGTACGAGTAGCCTTAGTATCTAAAACTGATCCATGGTTCAATTACCTTGGATTCCTCATGCATATCACCTCCATAATGAAATCCTAATGTTAGAGCATTCTAAGACTTTGAAGCTAGTGTTGTAGGTCTTGTTTCTTAGTGAAAGAAGTATGACGGTCTTGTGGAAATCATTTTGGTGATCACCCCCTTAGATTATATTTATCTCATGGATAATTGTGTCCCTTTTTTTACAAACAAATAGTTAGTATAGGTGGTAATCACATTAATGTAAATTTAGGGAGTTGGCCCTTAAACATAAAGGTCTACTTATACTATAAGTAAAACCATATACCTAGAAGTATTCCAATGTTGCCTAAATCTTGGATTAGGCTTGAACAACCTCCTCTAGGGTGAAATATTTAGTGAAAATAGGGACAATAAGAACAAGTAATTCTTTCCATCTATAATTATATTTAAAAAATGTTAAACCTTATATGGAACTAATATTACATTTATAAATTCACAAAATCATGTTTTTTATATAGGTTTGTGTTGAAATATTTATCTCTCGTTGTATACAAAGGTGTTTTCCTCAATTTTAAGTTCAAATTTATAGCTACATGACATATCCATGGGAAAATCGATGGCAAATTTGGAAACCTATCTAAATCTATAAAGAAGAAAGATGTATGGAGTGTGGAAGAGATGATGGAAAATTATAGGACATGTAGAAATATAAGAAACTTCATGCCATATTTGATTGAAGAAGTAGTGGATTTCAAATACTATGTTAATAGTTACCAATTGAAGGAAAGAAATGAATTAGTGGGCTTGACAAAAGGTCAATACTTTCTTCTATGCATGGAGTAAGGTCAGCCTATTATGCGTTGAAAACTCTATAAGAGATAGAAATTGGTCCCACCATTACATTATGGGGAACAAAATAAAATGGTGAGTCAAATGTTCCAAAAGGTAATCCAACAAAAATATTTTTCAAAGACTTGAAAAAATAAAGAAATGTATCAAGATTCCATTTTTTCAAAAGTCTCAGATAGAAGTAGAAAAAAGAGTGAAAAAGAAATTAAGTATAACTTGATTAAGTGTGTACTTCAATTCTATTAATTTGGTTTGACCAGAAATAGTAACTGGAAGGATCTATAATATTACTTCCAAAACATCCATGACATAATGAAAGAAGATGTTTTCCCTTTTGAAGTTGAATATATAGGAGATTTTTGGCCTAAAACTCACCACAACATACCCTTGCATAGATATCTACACAAAATGGTTCATGATAGGACCCTTGATTTTAGAGTGGCATCTATAGATACATATGTTGGTCCACGAAACAAAAGAACAAAAACTTCATTTGATCTAGCTCAAGATGTGAAAATTGAAGATATGTTATTTGTCAAACTTGATGATTCTATAGAAGTGGACTACATAGTATGGGTTGATAGATCTAAAATCAATATTGAGATACTGAAAACAAATGGAGAAATAGGATGAATTGTTAATATAGCTTGGTTCATCCCAGTTCATATAAGGAAAAAATATATAGAAGTAAAAAAATTATTTAGACTGTTTGGACAAGAAATGGAAGACAACCCCAACTAACATATCTTTACCATCCATAATCAGATATTATCATCTACATTAGCAAACCAAATAAAAATTGGAGAGGTCATACACTTTTTCTCACTAATTTTTTGAAAGGCATTGCAATAGACTATTTGAATGCATCATCCCACTAGGCACTATCAAAAATAGTGATAAAGGAATCAGAAATTTGAAATGTTATTTCCTTAATTTTGGAATGAGAAATATGAATGGGTTTTTCCAAAATTTAGTCCATTTTTTAGGAATGTATAATTTTTTATTGTTTTCTTTATTTCTAGTGGCACTTTGCATTTTGAGTCTTGGAAAATACACTTTAGCATTTGTGTTTTATATTTTATACTATGAAAATTTAGTACTTTGATAATTTTGCATGTATTTAATGGTATTTGAATATTAGTACATCAAATTCACATTTTTGTGTTTCAAAATGGTCTTCAACTTTTATGTATTCCAAATAGCTAGATTGCATTTTGAAAATCACAAAAATCTCTTCAGCTTTTTGGTTTTTCAAATTAAACTTCACATTCTGCATCCTTTAAAATGGTCTTTAGAAAATGGTCTTTTCAATTTGCACATTATAATTTACACTTTAGCTTTTGTGCATTGTAAAATACACTTCGGCATTTCATGTTTGTGAAAAGGTATTCGGGGTTTACAACTCAAAATTTCCCACTTGCAGATCAAGATTTGTTCTTTTGCATTTGCATATCAACAAATGGTCTTCGAATTTTTAGTTTTTCAAATTACACTTTTGCCAAGAACTTGATATTATGACATGTGGCACTACTCAACAATTCAGTTGTGTGAAAGGATGACCAGTCCAAATAAAAGTCCTTAACAACATGAGCACTCAAGATTGTGACACACATCACAATCTCAGTATCTCAACTATGTGGGAATTATGTTAATAATATAATAATATAACACCCATGATCGACATGTGGAATGTACACAAATACAAGATAAACTTTAATAGTCATGGGGATATCACCTGATTCAAATTAAATAGATAGTTCATGATCCAATAAACTATTGACATGTGGCATCCCAGTCATCCCAGGTGATTTAAATGACATTCGCCCAAGCACCTGATTGATGTATGAATTATTTTTTTCTTAATATATAAACTTCCCAAGCTTATTATCTATAAATGCATGGTTTTTGAACCAATTTGAATGGCTATATAAATTCAATTGAAGATGTTAGGAAGACCATGGGCCTTCTGACTATTTTAAACATTCAGATAGATGTGATTTATTTGTAATAAGTTCAACTAATTTTTAATTGTTTTCAATTATTTTAAATAATTTGAACTTATTATAAATACATTAGATAGATGTGATTTATTTTTAATAAGTCCAAGTAATTCTTGATGAAGTCCAATTTATTTATGATAGTTTTTAGTGACTAATTATTCATTATGATTTTAGCTAATTTGGACTTATTAAAAATACATTAGAAAGATGTGATTTATTTTTAATAAGTCCAACTTAATCTTGATACAGTCCAATTTAATCTTGATATAATTTATTTCTGGTAGTTTTTAAAAATTGGGACTATTCATAAGTCCATATTAGATAAATAGTACTTATAAGTCATTGATGACTAACACAATACCTTCATAATATCTATCAACAAATTTAATATCAAGTAAATCAAAGTTTCTAATGATCCTTATTCATGATAGCCAAATCTTACCTAACATCTTTGGAGACCTCCTAGGACTGCATGCTTGTTATGCTTCTTAGATTGGTTTCTTAGTCCATCTATGGGGATATGGATTCATATTATTTCAACAGAGAACATGATTTGACTTTGACACTTGACTTAAACCTCTTTAAATAAATGAAACAATTGATTGCCTTCACCAACACAATAAGACAAAAGTCAAACACACCAAAGCAAGACACACTCAACAAAACCACAAGACAAAACATTATGCTACAAAGCACTTAGGGGAAAGACAAGACAAGAAACAAAGAATATAACCTACTCTAATAACTTGAGACATCTCTAAACAAAACCATTAACTATTAGTGAAAAGTAGTTTTCTTTCTTCACCAAACTCATGTAACTAGAAAGCTTGATGGAAGCCATGAGATAATGGAAAAGAGGCAATTGTGTGTTGGTCATCTTAAAATACTCTGGTTCTTTAAAATTAACCTTATACACTTCTTCCACCTTGAGTGAAGCATGAGTGATCAGCGGCATATGATTGGACTGATCTTAAACATGTTTAGGCTCTTCTTCATGTTCTAAAATGAACATGATAGTCAATGGCTTCTCCTTTTTAGCCTCTCTTAGCTAGATAGTTGATAGGACATACTCTTTTGATAGTATGTAACTCACCAATATTTTCTTCATAACCAACTTATACCTCTTCACAAGATGACTGATCAAACTAAAAAAACTGAGATGGACCTTGTGGCATACTTATAGGATTGGCTTCAAGAGGAAATGCATTTTGCTTCTTGAGAGTTTCTGGTCAGTGGAGCTCAATTTCATCTTTCAAGAGTGAACCAAAGTCCAAAAAACAATTGAGAGGTTGATAGCCCATCTTGAAAACATTAAAGAATTCATCATTAAGTGGATTTACCTCTTGAAAAGTTAGAATTATAGAACTAACTCTTTCTTGTATGTTAATTTTCTTGCCAAAGTTGCCTACTTATATCTTTGTTATCCTATACTCTCCTTGTAGAAGAATGAAAGCTAATTCTAGTACCTCAAACAAGTCTTAAAACTTTATTTTATTAGCTTGCAAATCAATTAGGTCTTCATGTGTTCCATCAAACTCCTCTTTGAAACAAGAGAGAGGCTCATCATCTTGAAGGAAATAAGGAAGTTAAAAGTAATAATTTACTTTTTCTTGAGGGCTATCAACTTTTGATTTATCTTGATTGGCTTGAATTAAAATCTCTAAATGCTTGGACTACTCTTCATGAGATATTATTTCACATGGACTCCAACTTCCTCCTAAATTGTTCCAATTCTCCCACTATTATATGGTCATCATGAACATACTCATCAACATCAAATTCATGCTAATGTGACTAATCCACTTGATCATTCATGGCACTTTGAAGACCTGCTTGTGATTCTAACATTTCCAACTCATCAAGTCTTACTTTCTCTTCATCTCTAAAGATTTATTTGCATCTCTCTTCACCAAGAGGTGTTACAATGAGGACCTCTTCATCATATACACTTGAAGTATCATCCTCATAGACTTCTTGAATATCAACTACAACTAAAACTTGATCTTATTCAAGGATAGGTTGCTCAAACTCATAAACAAGCATTGAAAAATTAAGATATATGGGCTTACCATTATTTTCTTTCCATTCACCAACCAATCCCTCAAACCTTGATATGTTTTGGTCTTCAACTTTCTCCACAAGGAATTCCTTCTTCATTTGAATGCTCTCCTCAATTGAATTCTAAGATGGAAAATTTTTAGTTTATTAAACTCTCTCAACAAAGATTTATTTCTTGCTTTGGATTCCTTCTTGTGTTAGAGTATCTTATTACTCATGCTTGTAAGGTTCTAACTAGGTTATTAGTCTTTACCTAGTTTTGTACTATGTGTGGATTTATCCCACATTGCCTAGTTTAGCTTTCATCCTGTTTCTCATTACCTATTTAAGCAAGGGATCTACATTGCAATAAATAATCTTTTTGTATATCCTTTTCAAATCTCTTTTGTAAAAAAAAATTATTTTTTTATAATTGGTTTTATTCTTTGTGTGTATGTTGAAGCATCTATGGTTGTAGTAATGAGCTCTTAGAGATATCTTGGCTAAAGAGTTTTGAAAAATCTTTCATGGTACCAGATCCACCCTCCAATATCCATTACTTAGCCTACTCTATTACATTATTTTGTCTTTACAATTTTTAAAAGATATATGTTTATTTAATAGATCTTGGTCAAAATTTTGATCTTTTATTTTGCCTTTGTTGTGGCCTCTTCGATAGGATCATTTTAAGGCTTTTGGACTCAATGGTCATAAAATTGCCTATGAATATAGGAAAGTAAGATTGAATCCCTTCTTATCAGATATTTCTTATTAATGCATCTCCTTCCATGACCTTGTCATGGCATTCTTTCCATCCTTCACTTTGGAGCTTTGTCACAGTTCACCCTTGGTAGTCATCACCAACCTCCTAGATTTTTTCCCTCTCTATCATCCATTTTTTAATCATATTTGATCTTGGTTGTGTTGGGGGAGTTTTTCCTATGAATTCTTTGCTTTCAATGACCTTAGATTTTGAAGTTCTAGATGGAATGGTAATGCTCTTAAGTTGGAGTTGTATATTTTGGCGATGCCCACAAACTACTATTTCCACTTTAGTTATGACTTGCCTATAATTTTGGAGGAGTCCCTTTGGTGTTGTTGAAGTATTAAAGGGAATTATAAGATTCTAAGAGAATAGAAAGTGGAGATTTTGTACTTTCATAGGGAGGTGAATTGGCTAGGGATGGGGCTAGTTTTGTTCACAACTTGATTGGTTAAGTTGGAGTCATTATTTGTTGATTTTCTTTGAGATAATAGTTTTGAAGGTTTATTTTTAGAGTGAAACTAGAGGGATAATAGTAAAGATGTTGTTGGTGTTTTTTTATGTTTTGATTTTGTGAATCTTGAATCATATTTTTCTATTTTTTGTTAAGGTTGTAGTTTTGGAGAGAACTTTCATGTAGAGGGACATGAATCATGTTGAAGATGCCAATATTGTTTCTCCCAATTGGATTCTATGGAGTTTGAGCCATATTTTATTGTTTCTCATAAAAAATTTAGTTTTGAAGATTTTTGTATGTGAAATGATGGCTTTTTTAATGGGTTTTGCCTATAGCTAAGACTCTAGCCACCACTAACCCATTTGCTTAGCCCCTGATGCAAACCCCACTCCATGTAGCACACTATTACCTCCATGTCACACCTATTGACATTGCTAGCCAGCCCTTATTACTCTTTTCATGGCCCAGCTTTGTATCCATGTGACTCCTCTTAGCCTTCCCAACTGACCAAGCACCTATGTTCCCTCTACGCACCTAATCCCTCTACCTCTACCAATGTCACCCATCCAGCCAGCTTAGCCCTACAAATCTAAACTTAGCTGACAATGAAGAAATACCTATATTGGGTAGCAGATAGATAGAGGGTTCTAATGTGTAGATTTTTTAATTGATTTTGAAAGGTTGGTTGGACATCAAAGGTGCCCAGAAGGTCCAAGATGGAGTAGGTCAAGATAAGCATGGAGGGTTTTGGATGGCATCATGGGGCATTCAAAGAGATAGATAGATCAATTGAGACACAAAGATTTGTTTTCACTTCAAATTCATACTAGTAATTACTACATATTGTTTTAGTTCTTATCTCAGGATCGACAAAATGTTATATGATTGTGTGATAGAGGAAAATTATGAGTTATCTATGAAGCCAATATGTTCCTAAAAAATATATCTTGGAAGGAACATTTTGTCTTAGTATCAACAATCTTCTCAATTACAAAGGATATGAAAGGAAGAATCAACATTTGTAGTTTTTGTTGCTATTCTCATATTTGTTATTAGAGTCTGACATTTTTTGTTGCAAAGGAGGCAGAGGTGTCTATCCCTTCCCATATTGCAAGGGAAGATTCAATGATGGTGCACCATATATTTCAGCTTGAATTTTCAGATTTACTATTTTTTGCCTAATTTTTCCACTGAGTCAGGTGTTGACCTCATGGGTTTCTAATTGGTTTGCAAAGAATGGGGTTTATGGAGGGACACATCTCATCATGTGAAGACACTCCATTATTTTCCTTTGATAAAGTTCAAAACCTAAATATTCCCTAAAATGATTAAAATTAAATCAATTTTTAATTTCATTTAAAATTGCTTTTAAATTGTTTAATTAAAACTCTATGTATGTATGCCTTAAGTGGCCTATTTGTCACTTTAGTATTTATAGGGGTGTATAGGGGCATTTTTTTTTACTTTAGTTGGATTGATAATGTTATTGGTTTTATTCCAGTTCCAATGAGTGGTTAGAAGGCTAGGTCTAACTTAGCTGCAGTGATTTTTTTAAAAAAATAGTACATTTTTTTCTTAAATAGGCCTCATTTACGGGAAATTGAGTGTTTAATAACTTTTGATCAGTAGTTTGAAATTGAGTGAAATATTTTTCAAAAGTTAATATTTTTTTATTTCCCATGCATTGATTCTATTTACATTGTAAAATGTAGTAGAATATTAAGTGCCACATTTTAGGGGGAGTCTCTTTGTGTTGGTTGTGTTGCCTTGTGCTCATGAATTATTGCCATATGGTGACATTTTAATGGTGACGCATTTTTCTATCTTGTGAGAAATTTTTGAGGGAATATTATTTTTGGTGCACATACCTTATCTCTTTATTTTTTTAAAGATTAGAGTGTGAGGTCCAGTCTAGCAGGCGGTCAGACCCCCTCAGGGGCAACACAAACTTCCTTCTTGCTTATTATGGATTGTATTGTCATCATTTGTTACACTCATGGACACATTTATGGTTAAGTCTAATGTCCTATTATTGAGTGTGCATTTTCACTAATAGGGGTTTCTTATGCTATGGGCCTTAATTGTACTTTATGCATGCACTATCTCAGATGCATTCTCAGCTAAGCCTGATGTCCTTTTGCATTTGCTTTACAAGTTGTTTTTTGGTTGTTGATTTTTTTTAGTGTGTTTTTTGCATAAAATATGGCTTAGTTTTATAATTTTCCACATTCTTCCATCAACCCATGACTTGATAATTTTCACATTGGTACTTTGACACACTGGTATTTTGTGTCATGTCTAATCAAGGCCCCTTTTTTAGCACCTTGCCTTCTTCTATGGAGACACATTTTCACTCCCTTGTTTTTTGGAGCACCTCTCTTGATAAAATTTTTGACAAGTCAATAGTCTCCTTATTTGGATCTATTCTTGTGAAGCCTTGTGTCTTCCTTGTTTCCATCTAGTGTTTTTTTGTGTATGGGTTATATTATACTCACACTAATTTATAAAGTACCATGTGGGTTTGTTGATTCAGCCTTGTCTACCTTCATGCATTTATGTGCTCTATTCTAGGCACCTTTTCACTTTATCAATTTCCTGTCTCTTCCATCACCACCATGTGTCATCATCTTTGAGAGACTTTATCTATATTTTTGACACCACCTTTTTGATAGTTGAAAATCTCCCATAGCTTGAAGTTTAGATATTCTAGTGAATTCTAGTGTCATATTGTTTTATTCAATGGTTTGATAGTTTTTTCACCATGACATGGAGTTATTTTGGTGTATACAATATCAAATTGTTTGGTGTTTGAGTATTCGGACCACTCATTCAGACCTTTTTTTCATCCCTCCACCCAATTAGTAGTATGGGGGGTTGTGGTGTACATTATGCTTCTTTAGTGTTGATCATTCCTTACACATGAATTAATCTTTTGTACTTTCATCACCACTAACAGTCTTTTTGATTTAATCTATTTTGGTGAAGCACTATGTCAGTTGTTTTTGTAATCTATTAGTGGATTTGACCACTCATGCAAATTGAGTTCATTTGTGACTTGTAAGTACTTGGAGTGTAAACTAATTCAACATCATCTTTGGGGAGATTTCTATCTCTCTCTTATTCTTTTCTCTCTTTTTTGGGGGGGAGGGTTTTCCTATGGGTTTTTTCTTTTTTTCTCCACTTTATAAGAGTTATATGTATATTTTTCACTTTTGAATGTTTTCTTAATTTCTTCTTTGTATATGGGTATCTTATTTAGGCACTTTGTTTTCTAGAACCCATATGAGGATTTTGTACTTGACTCCATGGCCTTATTGGTGATTCTTATATTGACACCAGTGTGGTATCCCCACCAGTGACACCAATGTGATAGCCCCACTAGTCTTTGTGCTCACTTCTCACCATATTATTGGAGGGTGTTTGAACATTGCTTCCTCAGGTTCATCATTCTACCTAATATTTTGGCATCCAGTGTTTGGTTTTATTGATCCTCACATTCAACATCATTCCTTCTTTGACCTGACGGCTATAGTGACTCAACATCCATGTACTCCAAAAAGATGGATTAGCATCCATAAGGACACGTGGATTAACATTACATCCTCTATTGTTATCCCCTAAATTCACTTGAGGAGGGGTATTAGATTATCTTATTAATCATGTTTTCTAGGTTCTAGATAGGTTATTAGTCTTTACCTAGTTTTTGTACTATGTGTGGATTTATCCCACATTGTCTAGTTTAGCTTTCATATTATTTTGCCTTGCCTATTTAATCAATGGATCTACATTGTAATAAATAATCTTTTTGCATATCCTTTTTAGATCTCTCTTAAGAATAACATTTTTTTGTTTACAATTATTTTTATACTTTAAGTGTATGTTGAAGCATCTATGGATATAGTAATGAGCTCTTGGAGAGATCTTGGTTGAAGAGTTTTGATAACTCTTCCATATTGAATTGATATGAATAATGGGAAAGTTTTAGTCTCTTGAGGAGGAATGGATGGGGCTTGAATAGTCAAAGGTTATTTTTTGGTCTCAATTTCCCAATCTAAACTTATTACATTTTGTTTATCCCATGACTTCACCACTTGATTCTAACTTGGAATATTAAAGGACCTCTTGGGAGGATCTTAAGGAAGGGGAAGATAAATTTGTGCCAAGATAACCTCATTTTTTCCCCTCCAAGTGGCAATCAAACACTCTAATTCTAATTTGTATTGATCTTCAACCCTCTCAACAAAAACTTGTTTCTTTATTTGAATGCTCTCCTAGATTGACCTCCATAATGGGAAGGTTTTAGGTTCTTTAGGAATATGTGAAGGATATGGGAGGCTTTGAAACACACTTTATTTCTTATTTTGAGAGAGAATAAGTGGAGCAAAATAGGTTTGAGGTGGATTAGGAGAAGTCACATGAGGCTAATAATACTGAACATGATGCCCTAATAAACCACTAACTTGTCCTATATGCATTGAATTAGGCCACCTGTGTCTAACATGTCATTAGTAATTCTTTTTTAATTCTCTATCGCAATAAGTACCCACTCTCTCTTAATTAGTTTTAGTGAGTTTCTCACATTCTGAATGAGATGACTAGGAACACTTAGACCATACTCCCTTTGTCTATCCAGGTCAACATTGCTTACAAGGATTAACATAAGATTGGCATGACTCACCAACTTGGGTAAAATATAAATCCACTCCAAACTCATCCATAAAACTTCATGAGAAAGGCAAAATAGAAAGAGCACTTGCTTAAAATAATACCTATGCTATTAAAACCATTTATATGAACTCATAGTAGCCATTGATGCTTATGTTCATGCCTTCAAAGGCTGATTCATTGAAAAGCAACACCAATAAATATTTAATGGATTAAATCTCTTTTCCCATCAGTTGTACCAAAACTTTTATGATCAAAATTTTTGAGGAGGTTGTGTAAGCCTCCTCACTTAAGTGATAAAATAGAGACACCTCTAGGCTATAGGTGGCCTAATTTTTGAGTTGAATGTCTAGATAGGGATAGCTCCATTGATCTTATCACCCTAAAACTACCACTAGACTTATTGGTTCCTGAGAAAATGGAGAGAGAAAACTCAAAGTAAAATAAATTATGGAGGTGATGCACCAAATTAACACCCTTCACTTGCACTAAGAACATGAATTAGGATTGAATCTAATCACATTACTAAATAAGGACCTTCAAGAATGAGTATTTAAACATGGAGGTCATAGATAATGTGTTGAATACAAGGGTTAATCAAGAGGCCTAAGTTAAACACTAATGACTAAAAAACACTTCTAAACTATGCAAGGCTATCCAAACTCACCATGTGACTTGAAAGAATACAATCCATTTACAAAGAGGTTGGAGAGGACAAAAGAGAGAGAGTGAAATCACTACTACTAGTATTCATCAATAATCACATAAGTACAGTGATTGTAAGAATTTGAGAAGGTAAGAAACAAATTTATTTAACTTTTAAAAGCATAGTACAAGTGTTTAGTTGAGCAGGGCTTTGCCATACTTAGCTAAAGGATCCCTAACAAGACATTCAAGGTAGCCTATATATAAGAATGTGAGAAGGAGAGAGAGGGGCTTAGGAGATTTATATAAAAGTGTCATCCACCTCAAGTTAGATACAAGGCCAAATGGAATATGCTAACAATAATATTATCATCCTCTTTAACATGTGTTACTCAACTTGACTACAAACTTCACCAAGTGGCTTAAGAGTTCTTGTTTAAAGAGTTATAATGCACTTCTTAAAGGAGTAGTCACCACTTAGAAACTTAACATATGGAACCTTGGCCTCATTAGTAACCTCCAAAACACTTTAGGATTCTCCATGATTCTTATAAATTTTGTGGAGCTGAGGATCAAGTTTTAAGATTCTTTTTCTAATAAGAACCTGAATTTTATTGAGAAACTTGCTTGGTTCAAATGAAGATCATAAAAATAAGTCTCTCTTTCAATCTTAGGCCTAGTTCTTACTTGAGGGCTGATATCATATTTTTTATGCCTCTATAACACCCTTTATGGGATCATTCCACTCTTTTTCAATTTCAAAACCATCTCCAAGACTAAGGTACAAGTGCATTAGGTATGATAAAAACCCTTGATAGCATGTTGCTTACGACTGGGTGTTTTAAAACCTCTAAATGGTGTTGTAATCATTGTAGACCTTCTTATTAAGTATTTATAATCATCTTCACCTACCTTATATAGGTAATATATGATTCCAATGGACTCCATTAGTCTTTACTCAATCAAAATCCATGAAATGTCCTCAAAAATTACCTTTTTAAGCTATAATAGTCATCTTTAGGCCAAATTTGGTACCATAGTACCTCACACATGCCAATATAATGACTCATTAAAGTTTATATATGTTTTTAGATGTTTTTCAAATAGTTAAAATGCCATATAAATTCATTTTAGTCACTTGGTATGCCAATATTCTCCATCAGGTCTCATGTAGGGTTTAAGTAGGGTTTAAGAATGTGTAACCTTCTTAAGGATAGTTCATAAAGGTTTGGGACATAACATAATAAATAATTTCACAAATTTTGATGTAACTAGGTCTATGAACACCTAATAACACAATTATCTCTCATGCACTTTCTGGTTGTACTTCCCACATAAAGAAAATGGCCATTTTTAACTATTTAGGCCTGTTTTGATAAGTCAAGGGAGTGTTTTGGTCCAAAAAGTTGAGTAAGTGTTAAAATTATACTTATAAAAGGTTTTAAGTGATCTAATATACTCTCCATGACATCTTACATCACTTATCCAAGTCATTTTCCCTCTCAAACATCTTAAAGTTTGATCCAAGCACCAATGACGGTTTGAGAGCCAATTTGACATTCTAGCCCTAGTTATCCTTCACTAAGGTTATCTCCCTATTCCAAAGGTTCAAAAAACTATATAAAATTCTTAAAATACCCCACATATATCTCTTAACCATATATACCCAATATAAATACATAACATATGCATTTTCTCTTCTTAAATTAAGCATAGACCTATAGGTCCCGATTAGGCCTGTAGGTGCTTATTTTTTTTGTCCTTAAACTTAGTTTACATTGGAAGTGGGTTCTATTTGAGTTTATTTTTGACTTATAGTGATTATAATAAGGATAAAATCCTTTTTTTCATCCCACTGACCTCTTCAAACCTCCTTGATTCCTTCCCAACACCTATGTGTGTTCTTTTTCACAATCTGCCTATCATAGGCTTGTTAGATCCCTTCTAGACTTGAAGTTATCCCTTTTGTGATTTATCACTATATTTTCACATAGTTAATAATGACATTATAGGTAATTTCCTTTCATATTTCATGATCTCTTACACAATATTTTTAGTCATGCAGACTAACTTGATTAACCAACTTAGTCTTTACCTTGGTGTACACAATCCACTAAATGTTTGATGCATTCATGATTTCATTGTCTTGAGATGAGGGAGACTTCAACTATGGCCTAAACCATTCCATAATTTTTTCAGGGTATCCATGATATCTCTACCATATTTTGTCATTTCACTTGACATACAAGTGTGTCTTTTTCTAATTATTCCCATGATAAGCTTGTAAGTGATGGTCTAAGTTTCTTGAGTAGGTGTTTAAAATTAAGCTCCTTATCAATTGTTTTAGTCTTATCAAAGTTCATATTAATTATTAACACCTTAATAACATTATATTTTACCTATAAAACCTTGTATGTTCTCCATCCAACCCCGCAAAACTAGTCTTTTCTCCATTATGCCCATGATAGACCTGTATGTGACCATTTAGGCCTTTTGGTTATAGGTGATCAAATTGAGTTTTATAATATAAACTAGCCTTATTGAAGTGATTTTAATTAAATTACCTTTTAATTTAATTTCCTTCTAACCTATACACCATCTTAGTTCTTCAAAACCTCATCACCAACATGCCTTTATGTTATATTGTGTACTGATAGACCTGTAGGTAGTTCTTTAGGCCTAAACCCCTCTCTTTTTATTTTTTGGTATTATCAAACCAAAATGGCCCACAAAAACATTACAGTAAAAATGATACATCTTAAATATATCCTTTAAATCATTCCATGGGTTCAAATCACTTTTTTTATCCATTTGACACCCTCATAGTTCTTCACTAGGTTTACACAGTCCATTGAGAGGCAAATTGAGTTAAGGGTCTAAGCCTTCAGTTTTCAAGTAATTTGGATATTTTATAATTGAAGAGGACATTTACTATTCATTAAAAAAGGTCATATCACTCCCCATAAATAATCATTTGATGCCAATAATGACCTATAAGTCTGCAGAGTTGTAGGTTCACAAACCTTATTTTTCTTTGGCTTGAAGAAGAGACACTAGAGACATATCCCCAATTATTGGTACTTGAAACCTCATTAAGAATTATATTCAAGGTCTATCTGAATATGGTACATCTCCTTGAAGTATATTTAGGAATTAAAACACCTTCATCTTTGATCGAGGTTACCCCACCATAATAGTTAGTTCAAATAGCCCAACTGCATATGCATAACTCTTTGTCCTCTTTGAATTTTCATGCATCCAATAGTTCATACCAAAGTTTAATAGGTCTTAATTAGATAGGATCAACTATTTAACATCTCATTTCATCCATTTCATACACTTAAAACACCTCATAGCACCTACAACTTGACTGTGTTATTTAAACTAGCAA
Source organism: Torreya grandis (assembly GCA_037957365.1). Lineage (NCBI taxonomy): Eukaryota > Viridiplantae > Streptophyta > Pinopsida > Cupressales > Taxaceae > Torreya > Torreya grandis. The sequence continues at coordinate 1,951,812 of JARHVA010002674.1, forward strand.
AATAAGATTATTAAACACTTATACCAAACATGAACATGAAGAAACTTCAAAGAAATATTGGCCAATTTTGGCCTACATACAAAAAATTCCTTGGATGGATAAATATTATGGAAGTTTTAGAGTAGAGTGAGAAGTTGAGTAGAGTTCATGTTCAATGAATGAACTAATGGCTTGGAAGCAAGTCTAGAATTACAAGAGAAAGGATTAAGCAGGTTCCCATGGTATTCAAGGCATTAAGGGGACATGAAGCAGGTTTACATAATTCTCAAATGTTTATCAGAATCTTTGAAGGGAGAAAGATGATTATCACAAGCCTAAGGAACCAAACCATCATATCATGTCACATAGGATTGAACAGGTTAATTTGGTTGTAGATATATTAAATATATTTAGGAGGCCTCTAAAATCAAAGGATCACATAGAGATTATGTATTTTGTGCCAATAATGTCCCCTATAAATTTGGTATCTTGATGAGTTGTCTATCTCAATATATAAGCCTTCAAATTTGAACTAGTAGAGTGGGACGTGCATGGGGACATCAAGTTAAAATTATAGGAATTAACCATTTAAATTCAAATATTTCAAAGGACCCTAAGTTTGAACATAGATCAAACAAGTGTCTAAATCTCAAGATCTCAAATCAATATCTAATAGTACATGGGAAATAAATAAATTCAATAGGTCTGGATAGATCAATAGAGCATATTTGATTATGCAATAAAATATCAATGATGAGCATCAAGTCAATAAGTAAGCGGATCCTAAGGATGAACACATGATTTTTAAGTGTTGTGATCAACATGGTTTAAAAGATCAATAGTGTATATTTGATCAAGCTGAGGAAAATCAATGGCATGCATTTAACCATGCAAATCAACTTTATAGTGTGCATGAGGTCAAAAGGTCAATGAGATAGATTTCACATGAGTTTGCCACATAGAATAAGCATGTTAATTAGATGAAACTGATAGTAAAATCCTAATGATAAATGTTGGGATGAAAAGTGGCATGATATGAAGGTAGATCAAACATCTAAGGTTGATAATGGAGGTCAAAGCTAGATACTCTTGCAAAGATCAATGGAGTAGATTTGAATGAATCTTCAAAAGGCACAAGATGAGGACACATGTCCAAGATAACAAATGGTCAAGTTTTAAAAGGAAAAAAAGTAGCTCGAGAGGATGTCATAAAAGTAGACACATCAGATTAAAATATCTCACCACCCAGGTAGGTAAACACATAAATGCAAGATCAAATCTAATTTATGTTATCAGGAGTAAACCCTATAGAATCAAAGGACACCATTAAAGCTCAATCAATAGCTCTAGTTGAAGATTTAGAACATAAAATGTCCATTTTCTAGGGCTGTAGTATTATTTCATGACTATGATCATTGTTCTTTAAATAATATCCATACAAATAATGATTTCTTGGCTTCTACAAGGTTCAAAGGTGGAATAGGTTTGTTTAAACCTAATATAGTTCAAGAACGAGGCCATGCAGCCTGATAGGCTTTTCATTGATATAAAGACTATAGGAAAACCAATAAATGGGATTGGTTTTCTTCTATAGTAAGACCTATGCTCAGATATTAAATTAGTGTAAGATGTATGATTAAGGAGAAGTGTCTCATCCTTCAACATAGTTATATCCTTGACAAACAAGTACCTACAGCCACTCAAAATAGATATAGTCATGGCTTTGTCAGATCAAGAGATATGAGGATTTTATCCTTATAATGGAGCCAAGTGAAAGATCGCATAGTGTTTCAAGAAGGAGATATGGTGGATGGAGAATGTATTTGGAGAATTTAATATATTTTTAGAGGCTTTCCCTTCATGGTAGGATCATGACTCATCATTATCAACAATTTATTGTCTTCTAATATGTTTTTCAACCAATGAGAAAGTTTGAAATCCTTTGGGATAAATGAAAGGTTAAATTGTCTATGATGGATTAGTCTTGATTGGATCAAAATGTGGTTAATAATTCATGAAAGGTATCATCATCTCATTTATTATTTTATGATGATGTGCTCCTCCTCTCTTTCCCCCATTTTCCTATATCTCCTTTTTTCTTTCCCATCAAAAAGATCTCTCTCCGGTTTATGAATTCTCACAAGGACTCTCTAATTTTTGAAGATTAAGAGAATCTTATTTGATAAGGCCTAGATCCTATCAAAAAATTATATGAAATACCTCTTGAAGTAATAAATACTTTCTTTACCTATCTCTTGCCTCTAAATTGTGTGTAGTAAGCTTGTACATGATGGCATTGTGAAGGAGAATCTTCAATGTCCATTGTCCTTCTTTCTTGTTTTTTTTAGGTTTTTTAAATTTAGTTGTAAGTCTGGACTTGTGTTCTTTCTACCATTAATGTAATCTCAATGTGAGTCTTAGAATTCCTCCTTGTTTCGTTCATTGCTTTGTGAACCTAGTTCATGAAATACTTATGCACATTAGCTAGATTGTGAGATTGTGTGAGGTAGCATTGTCTTGTACTCCTTCAGTGTTTATTTCATGCATATGTGAGTTATCATTAAATTTGGTGAATCACCTTTTTAACTTTCTTAGTGACCCTTTTCCCCATTTATAACCCTTTTCTTAGTATAATAATTAGTATAGGTGATCCGTCAAGAGGAATCTGACCTTCTCTAGAGGTTCAACCCTACCATAGGATACACACAGCCTGGGGTTGTTCCCATTATGTAGACTAGTTAGGGAGAACCTGAAGAACCCTCTGTATGAGTGTAAACTAATGTTACAATAGTTTCTATCACACTCGGTGGGACCCACTTTCAAATAATATTGGTCAATTTTGATGTTGGTTTGATCAATTTATAATAGTTAAATATTTTATGCTACAGTATCCGGTGACTCTGAGCAACACTCAACATTTTGGTATAGAGCAGTAGTTATCTTTCATCCCAAAAGTGACTACAAGATTAGATTCTAGAGGTATTCCTTTTGAATTTTTTGAATTGCCTTTAAACTAAGTAAAAAGGTTTAGATTTGCTAATACACATTCATATAAAGGAATATTTCCTCATAAACCAATTCCCAAACCTACCTCTACAATAATATCTTTGTTATCACCTTTCACTGCCATGGTATCCCCTAGATCTTTTCACTTTGTGGATTCAATGGCCAGAGCCCTTTAGACCTCTAGTAGTATGATCCTATTCTATTATCATCTCTCAAAAGTGTCCCTTATTTCATAGGAGACCAATCTAAAACCCCTTTTGAGAACCTTAGAAACATATCCAACTTTTGTAACATCCATGACATAACTGAGGAAAATGTGGCTATTAGGCTATTGGACATCTCTTTCAAGGGTAAAGCCTTAGACTAGTATATAAACCTTACCAATAATTCTATAACATCATGGGATCAGTTAGGTGATGCCTTGTGTAATATATCTGAATACAAATTTAACTATTTATCACTTGTAGAACAGCTAACCACAATCAAGAGGCCTCCCCATGAATTTATGCAAGACTTCAATACAAGGTTTTAAAAAACATGGGACAAAATCCTAGTCTCTGTTAGGCCTACACCAAACTTTATTCTTCTTTACTATTTGAAATCCCTCAATAGTGATATTGTAGTAATGATCCAGTCTATGGGAGGGAACACATTACCAAATGCTTATGACGTGGTAATCAGAGCATAAAATTGTCTAGTACAAGCTAGCAAGCTTACACCTAGACCACCAATGCCTTTATTCCTTGAGATTAAAGCACATTTAGTTTTTATTCTTACCCTTCCTTCCATTCCTCTTATGCCAAAAATTATTGTCATACCTAAGCCAAAACAAGAAGAGGCTTCCACTAGTCAATCTAGTGACTCCCAAGAAAACAAGAATTTCCAAGAGCTTAAGAGCATGTTCTAATCCTTTGGAAATGAATTGGTAAATGTGAAAGGGTAACAAGGCCAATTAAATATACCTTATCAAGATGCATATCAACCTTAGTAGTAATCTTATCCATAAAATAGGACACCTTACAAAGTAAGTTTCTAATAACAAGGCCAAGGATAAGGGCATCATAACTATGTTAGGCAAAATCATTATAACCCAAATACTAAAAGCACTTCCAAAACTTTGGTCCCTACTTAGAAAAACATTACTCAAGAATTTTAGGTTACCATGCCTTGGAATCAGTATTTTGGACTAGAGTGTAGAATCAAGTTCTTATGGCTCAATAAACTATTGATAAAATCAAGTTCTTATGGCTCAGAGTGTAGAAGTTCCTATTGACCAAATTTGACCCCCATAAAATTTGGTTCAACCCCTAATATTTTTAAAAAATTTAATAAATTTTCATATGTCATATGGGTTCATCTATTTTCCTACATGTCTCACTTACCCTTTTCCTAGTCCTTGTTAAAACCCATCATCTTCGTACTAGGCTAGTCAATTAAAGTCAAAATTTGGTTGACCATGTTCAAAGGTATTAACAAGATCAAATTGTGTTTTAAATTTCATAATATTGTCCTTGACATGTTTTAATATGTTTAAAAGTCATAAATTGGCCATATGTTAGGTCTCATATGACAAAAAGGGGACTTTTGGTCACATTTTAACCTATTTAATTACTTGTACGGACGTTCATGTAATAAAATTTGTCACTAATGTGATTATAAATGTTAAATAGGTTAGTATCATGTAATTATTAGTTATATTTCAGCCAATAAGTAGTTATGATCAAGAAATGGTAGTTTCTCCTTGTTTTTAGGGCATTTTAGGCACTTATATGGACTTCTCAAGTTCACCATCAGTTGAAAACATGGTGGAGTGACTCTTCACCTCCACATAGGTCATTTCCATGTTTTTATTGTAATTATAATGCAATAAATTTCATCTACAACTTGTTTTCCTCTATTTTCCATTGGCAAGCCAAGGAAGGGCAAATTCAATCACTTGTTATGGGTCGTACAGGTGGAATTGGAAAAAGTGATTATAAGGGTAGATAATAATATTATTAAAATTAAATTTCATATCAATAAGTTTCAATTTAGTGCCTCTTGCTTTATTAATAATCATCTTGACTCCAGACAACTTTTTATGGATTTGCAACCATGAGGGGGTCATTATTTGAGCTTGTCTCAGATTTTATTATTTTGGATTAATGGGTTTATTTATTATAAGTGATTATAAATGATTTTAAATACATTCCCATTATTATTATTGTTTTTTAAAACTAAATTACTTTGGAAAGCCTCTTATAAGTTTATATGTGCTCCCAACTGCTCTTTTACATTCTTAACTATCTCAAGTGGCATTAAAAGAGTTTGATGATTGATTTCAAGAGTTACTTGATATATTTTATCTATTTTAAGGATAAAATTTGAATTTTAATGGGTTATAGGCTCTCTAATAAGCTTTCCTTGTGCAATTCCATATCCTTCTAAGTAAACATAGCCCAAGGATCATCTACAAGCCTTGTTGATGTCATGGTGACATATATGGATATCTGATGAGATCTCATGATCAAACTCTACCTATTTATTAGGATCATGCTAGGCTTGTTGGATATGGATAATTTTTAAGAGGATATGAAAGCCACTTCAAAAGGGAGAATGAAGACTGTTTTGGTCTCTCAGTCCATAAATGACCAAAATAGAAACCCTTGAGCCTTTTTGGGATAACATACCCCATAATAAAAAGAGTTTCTAATGGTCTTGGTTGTTTATCATAATATCCCTATCCAAAAACAAGGCATATGCCAATTTTAATTTGAAAATGGTGAGTGGAAGATGGATTTTGTGAGGCCTAAAAGTGGCTAAAAACCACTAAAAAGGGGCAGTGACATCTACAGGAAACTAACTTAAAAGGACCACTCTTCAACCAAAGTTTCATCCTAAATTCATGGTTAATGTTTGAATGGCCTATAATATGGACAAGGAAAAATTGAAGTCTCAAATACCTTCCCAAAGGTATAGTGTATCTAACCTTGAGTCATGATCAAACCCCCTTGTCTATACATAGACCTATGAGGGAAATCACAGTCAAGAAGGGCTAGTAAATAGTGAAGTTGGAGGTGAGAGTTTAGATCTCATTTTAAACCTTCAATTAGGAATAAGGTGATTTTTTTATCATGTAACTTCATGGTAAGGCCAAGCACTTTAAAACAAATCTAATTCATGCCCATAAGTACATATAATAGGCCTAAAGGCATGACTATCACAGTCAAGGCAGGGTATCCTAGTTGAGGACCTAAGCAAAGAATTGATATAGCTTGAAGGTTCCAAAGTGAAATAAAAGAATAATGATAATACCATTACCTAAATAAAATTTATATATATATATATATATATCTAATCCATAATTCAAGGTTCAAATTCCACCTATAGGTAGGTTGAAAGTGTCTCAGTCCTCATCAAGTAGTGGCCTAGTTTTAGGAGTGAGAGAACTTGGTGCAAAGGATTGAACTCCAAATTATAAAATTTGATGAAATATCACCTAAATTAACTTAAAAACATAAAATTATGTTTGTATTTTGTTTAAAAATTATGACCCAAGCTCTAAACAACCTACAACCAGCATGTTAAACAATGCAACCCTCCTAAGCAGTCATAGACCTAATCTATGTTTCCAAAGGCATGAAAGTTTTTTATGGTAAAATATAATATAACATGGTTTAAATACACCATGGGAGGAATTAATTATCCTTATATTTCATGGAAAATAAAAATATAACCTTCATTTCCTAAAATCACAACCTCTACCCTATCTACCTTCATCAGGCTACTTTATTCAAAGTCTGCCTTGGAAATGTCAATAGTTTGATGATAAAAACTTGGATTTGAGTGATAAAATTTGGTAAATATAATACTTGGGACATATAATACACTCTTATATGATCAATTTTCCAATTCTAATAGATTAAAATCCCTCTATTTTATCTCAAAGTAGGAGCAATTTTCCATGCACAAAGAAGACAATTTTGGGGGAAATGGTGAAATTGGTGACCAATAGGAAAGTAGACATTGGATTATGGTTGGATAAGCTATAACAAACCCATATAAATCTATAAAACCTTTCTATATGGTTTGAGGGCAAACAAGGTACCCTACACAAGGAGGGTTGCAGTCATGTGTGAAAGAAACCTTTGAGCCTAGAGGCCAAATTGAGTATCATGTACATTTTTAGCCTTGTCCATGATTTCCACCTGACTAATTAATGCTTGCATAGGTATGTGAGATATTTTTAATCCATCAAAAAAACTATTAACTCCATCAATCTAGCTTCAAACTCCTATAACTAAACTACATACTCCATCAGTATGACTATGAACTCCATTAACAGACCTTCATTACTTTCACATGCCTCATAAAATGTAAAGATTATAGTGCCAAGTGTCAAGGAATTCCTATTAAAGAGTGATCTTGAAGATAGGTGATGATTTATCTTGTGTAAGATAATTTCATGATAAATAAAATTCCCAATTCAAGTGAAGTCTTCTTTATAAATCCTTCTCCTCATCACAAATGAGGCATTTATCCTAACTTGCTTTGGAATGCTCAAAAGGAAGCATATGATGAAGATAGTTTGAAAGAGAGAATGATTGAGAATATTTTTTATGCCACACTTGGAGAAGAGGCTAGTTTGGGATGAGATGATGTGTAAATCAGTTTCATGACTCATTTTCCACTGCATCCACATGTATTGTAACTGATTCCCACCTTTGGACACTTATCATTATTCCTCTTCAACTTCTCTCTTCTCTCTCTTCTTCCAAGTTATATAAATGTAAGACATTTTGGATATTTAAAGGATTTTTACTCTTGGTATGGTGAATCCCTACCAAAATTATATCTTGATTTATACTTAAGCTAATGAGAAGCAAGTTGGTTATACTCTAAGTCCATTTGCACTATGTGTTGAAGTGATCCATCTTGAATGTCAAGTATAGATTGAGTTCATCTTGTTTTCATGAAATCCTAGAATGTGTTGCTACAAATGACTTCTCTCCTAACAAGTTTCATGAATTTTATGGTACTTTATTAGACTCTTGAAGTGTCTATGAGTTTGGTAGTGTCATATTTGACCTTCCCTTCACTTACCTTCATTTATTGAGTTGTTATTTTCCTTCATGAGAAACACTAATGATAGGGATATCCATTAATGGTGTTGAGGATAGTTTGGTTGTCCTAGTTCATTATGAAAATTTTAAGTGTATGAATGGAAGTAACTCTTGGTGTATCACCTCCTATTTTAGGTTTTCTTTATGTATCTTTCTCTCCCTTTTCACCCATAATAAGTAGGTTTAGTAGCATAATCAAATCAAGTCATATCTAGGGAGATAGCCCTTAAAATCTAAAATTTTACTTCCACTATAGGTGCCCCACAAACTTGGAAGTATTCCCATGTTGGCCAAATCTTGAAAAGTCTTGAACAACCTCTTCTAGGGTGCAAGATTTGGAGACAACAATTCCCATTATGATAAAACTAGAAGAGCCTCAGTAAGGCCAAGGGTATAATGAAGGACCAGGCCAATTGGGTGCTAAAATGGTTAATTATAATCAAGAAGAATATTATACATCCAATCAAAAGGCTAGTTCTAGCCAATCATATGTCCTAGTGGTAGCTAACACAAGGTTCAAAAGAAGGAATATGGATTGTAACCAAGAAGTAGTCAAAGAAATTCTTACCATTACTCCTTTACTATCAAAGCCAAAGGAACTTGTTGCTGCTCCAAATATTCCAATCGCTACAAAGAATCATAATCAAGGGAATGCCTTTGTGCCCCAAAACTCACAAGTTCAAAATATAGTTGTGGCTCCTAAAACATAGCCAAAGGTTGGTGGTTTGCCCATCAACATTATGGAATGAATGTAAAATTATAATGTGAGTGTTCCAATGTGGGACATGCTTTCCATGCCTGGTTATGTGGACATCCTCCAAGAAGGTTTATCAATGTTTTAGACAAGCCACTAGGCAAAGAGAATGTTGTCCTCACCAATGTAACCAAAGGGCCTAACGAAGAGAAATCAAATAAGGTAATAAAGCCTCCTCCCTTCTACATTTATGTAATCATTGGTGACTCCCTCATTCATAACTACATGGTAGATAGTGGAGTAAGCACTATAACGATGCCAAAATCCATAGCAAATTAGCTTGGTTTTAAGTATGAACCTAAATCTAAGGGGGTTTAAAACCTTATGAATCTTCCACCAAACCATCTAGAATCATCAAATGTACAAATTTGACTCTACATGATTGTCCTAGTATTTCATAGGCTTAATATGTGTTGATTCTACAGGTGCCTCCTTGTTTTGCTCTATGTTTATCTAGAGATTTCATGGCAAAAATTGGAGGTTATCTAGCACCAAATTATTTCTACATGAATTTTAGAACAAGGTATGGGACCAAGGTGTCCATTAAAGTTGAGCCTATTACACAATTTCACATAGAACCTTATGGGCCTAATAGCTCAAACATCAATTACACCATCCTAGATGAAGATGACCACTTGGTTGGTCAAGAACTAAACACTCATCTTGAGGAGATCCCTGACATGTTTTTGGATGAGTTATGGAGTGATAATCATTTGATTGATCCATTTCAAGGTGTTGAAGAAATGGACATGGGTGTCTAATACTTGTATGAGGAGATTGAATTCACGCCATCCCTCATTAGGCCACAAGAAAATGCTAGTGGTTTATGGAAAATTTTCTTTGATGGCTCAAAGAGAAAACATTGGAATGGTGAAGGTGAAATTCTAGTATCTCCCTCAAATGATAAGTACTTCTCCTCTTAAAACTTCCAATTTAGCTGCTCTTTCATTGCAATATAGTATGAAGGCCTTGTTCATGGCCTTTAGTGAGCTAGTAACAAAGGAATCAAGCAATCTCAAGTCAATCGAGATAGTGAGATGATAGTGAATTAGGTCAAAGGCCAAAATATTACCAATAATCCCTTGATGATATTATACAAGCATAGAGTGTGGGACCAAATTAAGTATTTTTAGGCCTTCAACATCCAAGTAGCACCAAGGAATGAAAATCAGCATGTTGATAGGTTGGCAATTGTGGGAGCTCAATTTGACCTCCCAAATAAATTAAAAAAATCTAAAGTACAGCCACATGTTAAATTGGTATTAATACCATCAATGTCAAACAATGAAACTCATTAGTAGGTCTTTGACAGTGATAAGTAGATTGTTTACTTATTACAACAAGAAGTAGAGTTTTCCTCATTAAACCAAGATAAATTTCAATATCAGTATGAAGATCAAATTTTTCAACTGAGGACCAACAAGATTCCTAAAGGGCTAGTCACCCTTGAAGGTTTATTATATGAGGGGGACCATATGAAAAAGGACAAAGCATTAATATCAACTGATGATGATAACTATGAAAGAGTTCTGATCTTTAAAGACAAACCCCTCAAGCTTAGAAAGGTAAGCACTAAAGCTAAAAAGCATGATTTCATTGAGCTTTGTAACGAATATGCAGAAATCTATCCTGTTAGGTAGAAGCAAAGGCCTTCCAACCCCAAAATTGAAGAAATTATGAGGAAAGAATTGACTAAATTGATTGAATCAAAGATCATATTTACCATCAAGCACTCCTCATGGGTAGCCAACCTAGTACCTGTAAGGAAGAAGAATAGGGAGATCAGATTGTGTGTTGACTTTAGAGATTTTAATAGAGTCTCTTTGCAATATCATTACCCTTTACCATCCATGGAGAAACTTCTTCAAATAGTTATTGGCTCAGAATGCTTCTCCCTTTTGGATGGGTATTTAGGGTACAACTAGGTGCTGATAAGAGAAGATCAATATAAGACTACCTTCACCATAAAGTGGGGCATAAATGCTTACCAAAAGATTCCTTTTGTCTTTTCAAATGTTGGGGCTACATTTTAAAGAGTAATGGACATGGATTTTGTTGATGTCTTAAAATTGCACTAGATCTTAATCAACAACAATGGGAAGTTTCAAGCTGTGGGACAATGTGGCTTGAAAACAACCTCCAAATTTTAAAGAAGTTGGTCTCTTCTTTTGTATTGGGTGTTGGGGAAAAGGGATAGGAGACTAAACAGAAACTCAAAATGCAAGAATTGAAATCTAACTATGGCAATGCGCCTGAGAGTAATCCTAATCCTAACCTAAGCACAGTGAAACTATTATGTGATTCTATTACATTTAAGAGCAAACAAGTGCATGATCAATGTAAAAGATTGGAATAATAGAAATAGAGGCTCACAATAGGGGAGTCTTTTGCTGAGATACAGGAATTGTCAACAAAGGCATAGTGTTCAATCTTCTTAATAGAATCTTCCAATCACATAGGAGGCACAGAAGTCACGCATAGTCATGTAAATCTTTAGATTCAAGAAAATGAGACAAAAGAAAATAACATTTCCAATCACTGCACTAGAAAATCTACAGTATAGACTACTTTGCAAACAACACAGATAACATCAACAAAGGCATGGAGCTCAAATTTCCTCAATTCATTCAGCCACATAAGGGGCACAGAAACATGCACGATTATATAAACTTTATAACTCAAGAAAATTGAGATAAGAGCAAATGATATTATTGGCCACAAACTTCAGATAGTCTAAAACTATGAGAATTCCCCCCCCCCCATTTTTTTTTAGATTTTACAATTCTTCTTCTTTTATAGCCCCGAATACGTAAATAAATAATAATAATTTGAACTTTGGCACATTCAATGCTTTGAAAAGCCATGCTGGAGAAGAACGGCTGCCCTTAACTATGGCATGGCATTTCCCATACTAGTTCCTCTCTTTGCGCCTAAATTTCAAATTTCATCACCTATTGGGCCACTCAACTGTCTATTCTACCTCTACTGTTAGGAGACAAACAGATAGCATCTTCAATGCTTACAAGCCCCAAAAAACTACCTGGTGCACTGTTCCATCTACTCAAATTAACTCTCACCGAATTTCCCTCCATTTTCATTGTAATAGGTAGACGGGCACTCTGTTCTATTTGTAATGGGAGAGGACCCTTAGTCAATTTTTCAAAAATCCTCTTGATCACCTAGAAGGCACTGGAGGATGACAACTGGCTACTTCCACTTTCTTTAAAATATCATCCAACACCCACCATAATCTTCATTCGATGATTAGGCTTGAAGGTGGTCTCTCAAAAGATGATACGTGGTGACCTCCGTTGCTCTTATTGGGAGTATGTGGTGCCTTCTGCTATTTTGGGGATGGAGTAGAGAGGGACCCGAAAGGTGACACTTGGTAGCCTCCACTGCACTTCGATACCTAGAAAAATGAATGGTGCCTTTATGTGTTGAATGGAAAGCGTGGACCCAGGCATTGAAACAAAGGCTCTTGGTGGTTGACACGTGGTGGTTTCCACCACTTCTTCAAAAGGTAATTTAGGGCCTCTGCAATTGCCACCTAGCGCTTTTCGCTCTCTCTATCGCTTAGCTTGTTGGAAGTTTTTGTCAAAATAGAAAACATGGATGCCTCTTATGATACACGGATATTGACACATGGTGCATTCCCCTATTCTCTAGAAGGCTAAAATGAGGTCCTCAAAAGTCGCCAGTTGTACATCTTCATCTCTTGGAGGTTGACACATGGCCACTTCTACTTGAATCCAATACTTAGGCCAAAATTGAAATGAAAAGAGCAAGAGAGGCAAAAAGGGACCATGCTCTGAGGATGACACTTAGCAGCTTCCACTGTGTTTCAACACTTATGCAAAATGAACCTGTCCTCTACTCCAAAACTCTACAGATTCGCTCGAAGAACCAAAATTGCAATGCTCGACTGAAAATTTGAAAGCAACGTAGAGTAAAAATTACTCTATAGTTACTGGTGACTGTCAGGACTTTTGAGCCTGCTCAAAAAGAAACTGCACATCTCGCTTGATCAACATTGTGAAAATTACAGCTTTGAAGAGCCGTCAACAAATGTTTAAATCACCCATTAAAATCAAAGCAAGGAAAACAATGAGAAAACAAGAAGGGGAAACTATTTAACTATAATACATGAGAGACCTAAGTCAATTAAAATGTTTTAAATAGATTTCATTTATAGGAACCTCTTCAGGTTCCCCTTCCATCGACTCCAGCTCAAAAGAATTCTCTTGCTTGCACACACGAATCCTATACAGACTAGTTTGTAATGCTTTGAATTTGGTATGCTGACCCAGTTTAGCGGCCCTTGCATCCCATTTCATAACAATTGAGCACTCTTCAAAATTAGGATTTGAAGTCCTTTTGTCAAAATAATTTTTAATCATTCCTTGGTGCTTGATCAATGAATCATGAGCTATGTCCCTCTTTTCCTAAGCTTCCAGAAGTTCTGTGAGTCTGACCTGCATGGGGCCATTTTCTTTGATCTTGATTTGCTTAATTAGCTGAAGAGCAGGGATTTCCAAACTTAGGGGAATCACGACAGACTTTACATACACCAATTCATACAGAGACATTTTTATCACCTGCTTGGGCGTGATCCTATAAGCCCATAGTGCTAGATTAAGCACTTTGTGCCACTCTTTATGATGATCTGCCCCCACTCTTTTGATGAGTCTTACTAGGTTCTTGTTGGTTGACTCTGCCAAACCATTACCTTGAGGGTAATAGTTAGATGAGGTTTTCAGATATATTCCATGTCTCAAGGAAAAGTCTAATACCTTAGACCCCAAGAATGCTTTAGCATTATCTGAAATGATGGTGCGAGGAGGACCAAAGTGAGTAGTGATACCTCCTAGAAAATCTAGGATCACATTCTCTGTTGCTTCCTTAAGTGGGACTGCCTCAGTCCATCTGGTGAAATAGTCCGTAGTAGTTAGTATCCATTTGTGACCCATGTTGGACACTGGATTTATCATCCCAATGAAGTAAAGACCCCACTAAGCAAAAGGTTCATCCACAAGTATTGGATAAGGGGCATGGTTGCATTCCTCCGCATCCTCGTATAATACTGGCAGGATTGACATTTTCTAACCAGTTGATAACAATATGCAAACAAAGTAGGCTAGAAATATCCTACCTCACTTATCTTTATGGCTTTGGTCTTTGTAGAAAAATGTCCTCCTGATGTTCCATAATGCATTTCATGTAGTATCCTTTTGGCTTCAACCTGTTCTACACATCTTAACAATTTCCCATCAAAATTTCTTTTGAAAAGGACTTGTTCAATTAAGACAAAATGAACTCCCTGTATCTTGTAATACCTCCTCTTGTTTCGAGGGAGTTCTCTCGGATAAACCCCATATTTCATAAATTAAATCCTATCTGTGACCCAAGATTCTTGATCAATTTCTTGTAACTTTAGCACCATTTCTGGCTCCTCTTCTGAATCTGCTCCCTCAGGTAATAGCTTTTCAAGCTCTTGAGTTATATATTGGCACAGTCCCCTGCCTCTAACCAGCTTGGTGGGTCTGACCTCTACATCATATTCAAGGATATTGGTGATCCAATTGGCTCTTTTCTCATTAATTTCCCCTTCCATGATGTATTCCCTGACACTAGAGTGAGCTACAAGTATCAAAATTTTGTTCCCTGATATCATATGCCTGAATTTCTTAAGGGCTTTCACCATGGCATAGGCTTATCTTTCCATAAAATTATACCTAGTCTCATAATCTCTGAGAGTTCTTGAGAAAAAGGCTATTGGGTGCTCCTCCTCCAGCATATTGTTCTTTTGAGTTAGGATAGCAACAATACTTGATTCCCCTCCATAGACATACAGCACGAAGGGCTTGGAAAAATCTGGGTTCTTGAGCACTGGGGCTGTCGAGATATCCTTCTTGATCCCCTCAAAAGCTTGCTTTCCTTCTATTGTCCACTTGAAGATCAGGCCCTTTTTTAGCAAGAGTGTCATTGGTCTAACCAAGCCTGCAAAATCAGATATGAATTTCCTGACAAAATTGATTTTCCCTAAAAAGGATTGGACTGCCTTTTTATTTGCTGAAAGGGGTAAGTCCATTATAACTGTGATCCTTTCGAGATCTATAGAAACTCCTTCCTTAGATACTATGTGCCCCAACAATTTACCCTAAGGTACAGCAAAAATACATTTCTTGGGATTCAAAGATATCTCGAAATCTTGACACTTCTTGAAGACAGACTCCAAAGGATCAAAATGATCATCAGCATTTTTTGAGAAAATAGTGAGGTCATCCAGATAGACTAGGATGACCTTGTTGATAAGTTCACCAAAGGCTATGTTCATCACCCGTTGAAAGGTGGCTCCTGCATTTGATAAGCTGAATGGCATCTTTGTGTACGCAAATGTACCCCATTTGGTAGTGAAAGCCATCTTGTACTGGTCCTCCTCAGCTAGCCAAATCTGATAATACCCAGAGAAACCATCAAGTAAAGAAAACCTCTCTGATCCAACCATAGTTTGCAAAATTTGTTCCATGGAGGGCAAGGGATAGTGGTCTTTCAAGATGCTCTATTTAGATCTCTGAAATCTACACACAGTCTCACATCTCCATTCTTTTTCCTAATTGGGACTAGATTAGATACCCAAGTTGAGTGTTTGATTGGAAATATTATTTTGGAATCTATAAGTTTCTGCAAATCATCTACCATTAGTGGCTCTATCCTTGGATTTACTAGTCTTTATTTCTATCTGATGGGTTTGGATCCCTCAGTCAATTCTATGGTATGCTGGATAATGTCTCTGTTGTATCCGTGAAGGTCTTCATAGCTCCAGGCTATGACTCTGTCATACTTTTGGCATAACTCAATCAATCTTTCCTTTTCTTCTGGAGTTGCAAAATTTCTGACCTTTATTCTTTTCCCATCGCTCACCTCCACTTCAGCATAGTCTGTCTTATCTACTTGGAACCTTTTCTTTCCCAGGCTTACATCTTCTAGGTCAAACGAATTTTCTAAGGTGATCAATCCTTTAGGGAGCTTATTGGTCCTTAATTGAATAATCTAATCACCATATGCCTCTTCAATTTTAGCCTTCAACTAATCTACAAACTCATCTGATTGCTACAAGAAAGAGACTATATGGGCATCATTTTCAAACACTTGCCAATTCTTATCATTGTTTGGGATGGTTGGCCTCACTATAGCTTTTACTGGCTCATTATTAACCAATAGGCTAGTTGCTGGGTTGAACTGTGAGCCAATTTGATCCATCCTATCAGCCTCAGTGTTTTGACTTCAGGGAATTATTTCAATATTGAAGGCATCTAAATTTTCTATCAAATCCCAAATCCTATGCCTGTAGGATCTCATTCTCACATTCTTAGCCATTGCCTTTTCCCGTATTTGCTTCACCACTAACTCTGAATCTCCTTTTACTCTTAGGTTCTTTATTCCCTTTTTCTGGGCTAACAGGAGCCCATGTACTAAAGATTCATATTCTGCATCATTATTAGTGCAAGTGAATTTGAATCAGATAGCTCTTAAAATTCTATCACCATTTGGAGCAGTAAGACAAATCCTTGCTCCAGCACCATGTTTACTTCTAGCCCCATCAAAATTCAAAGTCTAGAGCTCTGAATCTTGAGCAGTAGGTGTCTCTTCTCTTATAACATTTGGGATCACCTGGTCCTCATCAAAAATGACATACATGCCCAAACTAGTAGAGTCATAGTTCCCATATGGGTCGTTATGCATCATAGCCAACAACTGGTTGTTTTCTTCTTCTTAATCATGTTTAGTCTAGTCTCCTAGCTCCTCGACAAAATTGCTTTCTTCTTTATTCAACATGGCATGATCTGCTCCTAATTTTTTTGTTGGTTTGTTGGTGATATGGTCTTTAGATAGTGGTTTAGATAGAATTTTCATCTTTGAACCGTATCTGGTTCTCAGAATGAGGTGAGACCAGTCAAGAGACATATACCCTCCTATTTTTGTTGTAAAGTCTCTGGATAAACATAAACCAAAGATGGGAGGGATATCTATGACAACTATATCTTGGTTAACAATTATATTAGGACACGTGTATAATTACAGGGGGAGTTGTTTGATTCTCCCTATGGTTTGCACTATTTTTCCATCTAACTGCATAACTCCCTTTGCAAGGGGTTCATATTCTATTTCTAAGGCATCAGCTATTTGCTTGAGCATCACAGTGGTACTAGCTCCTGAATCTATCAATGCATTATGTAGG
Source organism: Torreya grandis (assembly GCA_037957365.1). Lineage (NCBI taxonomy): Eukaryota > Viridiplantae > Streptophyta > Pinopsida > Cupressales > Taxaceae > Torreya > Torreya grandis. The sequence continues at coordinate 1,968,895 of JARHVA010002674.1, forward strand.
AGTTTCTTTCCAACTATCAGAGTCAAATAGAAAGGCTCTGGCTTGGATTTACTTACTTATACTGCATTGTTCATGAAGACTGTTGTCATTGGAGGAACTGTATCTTTGAGCTTTCCCTTTCCTGTAGGTCCTTCCTTGGATGCAGTACCTTCGGGTATTGCTAGCCCTTGCAGGGCTTCTTGTAGTAATGTCTTTTGCTTAGGGATAGCCAAGATATCCCATATAGATACTTGTGCTAGAGTTTTCTTTAATTGGTCCACAATATTGATATGTCCCAAAGACAAAGTTTTTTGGTAATAGGGATACCTTGTTCTTTCTTGAATTTGGGTAGGAATCCCTTGATCTTGCACCCGCTGAGACACTTCCTGTCTGACAGCAATGTTCCCTTGCCCCTGAGATGGAAGATTATTCTTGTCTCGACCATTTGCAATTTTGGGCTGCTCTACCATTCTCCTCTTTGATCTGGTATAGTAATCAGACTGCACTACTGGCCTCTGGGAGGTAGACGCTTCATTCAAGAAGACTGCTTCTTCATCCTCAACCCATGAGAATAAAGTGTGTTTAGGGGCTATTTCTTCTTCCTATTGCAAGGACATTCCTTACATCTGAGCCACTAGCACTAAATTCTACATGCCAGGAGATTGGTAGGCTTGATTGCTACTAAAACTGGCAAACTGACCATCCATTCTTCTCTACTCAGCTACTCTTTGTTGTAGATTTCCTCTAGGACAATCTCTAGGTGTGTGGGCATCATTGCAAGGGAAACACCAAGCATCAGTATCATCCACATAATTATTTTAGCCTGGAACCATCTCCATGTTTGAGTTGGGAGGAAGGGTCTGTGAGGGTGTGGGAACTGCAACTAATTGATTTGTTGGTTGATGGTTGGTTTGCCTTAGAGGGCCTTGATATTGGTTTGGTTGAGATGAGAACCTGTTTCCTTGATAGCCTTGATAAGGAGGCTTGGGGAAAGTATTTTGCTACCTCTTCATAGTAATCAACTCATTATAAAATGATCTCAAGAGATTTTTGATATCATCCATCTTAGATGATGGAGCAGGGACAGGCCCTTTCCCAGAAGGCTAAGGGTATTGATACATGGACACAGGTAGAGCTGTAGTTTTAGGTATTTCTTGAGGTAAAGGCAAGGAGATTTCTGGGAACATGGGCATGGGAGGCCTTGGAGGTAACTTTCTGACATCGATTAAATAGTTCTCAGCTCTGACCACAAGGTCATAAGCTGCTAGAAAAGTGTGTCCTCCTAGTGACTGGATCATGACAGATATATCTAAATTTAAAGCTTTGAGATAGAATACTATGGCCATAGTAGGTGGTGGTTTAGCTATGACAGGGATTCTATCCTAGGTTTTTTGGAATCTGGTGTTGAAGTCAGTCATGTCCTCTTGTGGTCCCCTCTGAATGGTGATCAACTACTGTAGTAAAGAGGACTTGTCACCTTTTTCTGCAAATCTTTCAAAGAATAGATCTCCAAGCTGGTCCCATGTGGAAATGGTATTTGGGGTCAAGGACTGATACCATTCTAAGGCCTTTCCTTTGAATGAGGCTGCTAATAACCTTAGGGCCACATTTTGCTCCATGACACTATGTATGGCGCAGACATCTGATACATCTTGAAGATGCTCTGTGGGTGCTTTTGAGTCTTGCCCACTAAATTTGGGCAGAGCCTTTAGAGCATTTCCTGGCATAGGGTCCCAAGCAGCTGGAGGTGTTGGGAGGAGTAAGGGGCTACCAGTGTTCCATCTTGCATAATTTCTTGGGGGGATGTTGGCTCCCATATTTTGTACTGGTACGAATTGGTTAACCCTTCTTCTTTGACTAATTACCAGAGGTGGCAAAAGAATACCTGGATTTGTAGCAGTTTGTGATCTGGTGATTGGTCCACAGCTCTGACTCCTCGTGGCTCTTTGGTTCATGCGGTCTTGAAAGAAACTTCAAGACTGGTCCCACTGGGCATGCCAAAAACTGTTGATGTCTTAAAATTGCACTAGATCTTAATCAACAACAATGGGAAGTTTCAAGCTATGGGACAATGCGGCTTGAAAACAACCTCCAGATTTTAAAGAAGCTGGTCTCTTCTTTTGTATTGGGTGTTGGGGAAAAGGGATATGAGACTAAATAGAAACGCAAAATGCAGGAATTAAAACCTAACTATGGTGATGTGCCTGAGAGTAATCCTAATCCTAACATGAGCACAAGGAAACTATTATGTGATTCTATTACATTTAAGAGCAGACAAGTGCATGATCAATGTAAAAGATTGGAATAACAGAAATAGAGGCTCACAACAGGAGAGTCTTTTGCTGAGATACAAGAATTGTCAACAAAGGCATAGTGTTCAATCTTCTTAATAGAATCTTCCAATCACATAGGAGGCGCAGAAGTCACGCACAGTCATGTAAATCTTCAGATTCAAGAAAATGAGACAAAAGCAAATAACATTTCCAATCATCGCACTAGAAAATCTATAGTATAGACTACTTTGAAAACAACACAGATAACATCAACAAAGGCATGGAGCTCAAATTTCCTCAATTCATTTAGCCACATAAGGGGCATAGAAACATGCATGATTACATAAACTTTACAACTCAAGAAAATTGAGACAAGAGCAAATTATATTATTGGCCACAAACTTCAGATAGTCTAAAACTATGAGAATTCCCCCCCTTTTTTTTAGATTTTACAATTCTTCTTCTTTTATAGCCCCAGATACATAAATAAATAATAATAATTTGAACTTTGGTGCATTCAATGCTTCGAAAAGCCATGCTGGAGAAGAACGGCTGCCCTTAACTGTGGCATGGCGATTCCTGACTAGTTCCTCTCTTCGTGCTTGAATTTCAAATTTCATCACCTACTGGGCCGCTCAACTATCTATTCTACCTCCGCTATTAGGAGACAAATGGATGGCATCTTCAATGCTTGCAAGCCCCAAAAAACTACCCGATGCACTGCTCCATCTACTCAAATTAACTCTCACCAAATTTCCCTCAATTTTTGTTTGTAACAGGTAGACGGGCACTCTATTCTATTTGTAATGGGAGAGGACCCTTAGTCAATTTTCCAAAAAACCTCTTGATCACCTAGAAAGCACCAAAGGATGACAACTAGCTGCTTCCACTTTCTTTAAAATATCATTCGAGACCCACCACAATCTTCATTCGGCAATTAGGCTCGAAGGTGGTCTCTCGAAAGTTGATACGTGGTGACCTCCACTGCTCCTGCTGGGAGTATGTGGTGCCTTCCACTATTTTGGAGATGGAGTAGAGAGGGACCTGAAAGGTGACACTTGGCAGCCTCCACTGCACTTCGATACCTAGAAAAATGAATGACGCCTTTATGTGTTGAATGGAAAGCATGGACCCAGGCATTGAAACAAAGGCTCTTGGCGGTCGACACGTGGTGGCTTCCACCACTTCTTCAAAAGGTAATTCAGAGCCTTTGCAATTGCCACCTAGTGCTTTTTGCTCTCTCTATCGCTTAGCTTGTTGGAATTTTTTTTCAAAATAAAAAACATAGATGTCTCTTATGATACGCAGATGTTGACACGTGGTGCGTTCCCCTGTTCTCTAAAAGGCTAAAATGAGGTCCTCAGAAGTCGCCAGCTGTACATCTTTGTCTCTTAGAGGTCGACACATGGCTACTTCTGCTTGAATCCAATACTTAGGCTAAAATTGAAATGAAAAGAGCAAGAGAGGCAAAAAGGGATCGTGCTCTGAGAATGACACTTGGCAGCTTCTGCTGCATTTCAACACTTAGGCAAAACGAATCCATCCTCTGCTCCAAAACTCTATGGCTTCACTTGAAGAACCAAAATTTTAGTGCTCGACTAAAAATTTGAAAGCAACGTAGAGTAAAAATTACTCTATAGATTTCTAAGGATTGTTGAATCAAATGATACCAGTCTACTTGGATGACATCATAGTTTTCTCCAAGAAGGCTATTGAACACTTGGATCACCTGAGATTTATCTTTAAAAGGTTTAGAGAGTATGAGATCTCATTAAATCTAGATAAATGTGTGTTTGATCTTCTTGAAGGAAAAATCTTGGGGTATATTATCTCAAAGTAGGGATTAGACATTGACCCTGATAGAATAAGTGTCATCTTGGCATTGTCCTTACCCTAGCACAAAAATGGAATCCAGAGTTTCCTTGGGAAAATAAACTTCATAAGAAGATTTTTACCTAGTTTTGTAGACTTAGTCAAACCCATTACTACCATGTTAAATAAGAACCAAGTGTTCACTTGGTTAAATGAAGGTAAATCAACATTTGAGGCTATCAAGCAAGCCATTGCCCAAACACCCTCACTCATGAATCCTAACTTCTCAAGGAATTTCATATTGTATACCTTTGCCAATATTGATAATAAATCAGCTATGTTAATTCAAAATAACAATGAAGGACTTGAGCATCCAATTGCTTTTTTCAATCAAGGGCTTGAGGGGTATGAGGTAAAGTACACTTTTGTATAAAATTAGGTCCTTGTAGCTTTAAGAATCCTCAATAAGTTCAAACCAATGCTCTCTAATATCAGGAATCATCTTATGGTGTCTCATTTTAGAGTGAGGGACTTCCTTCTCAACAAGGACTTGAATGAAAAGAGAGCTGGCTGGATTCCCAAGGTCATGGAGTATGATGTGGAGATCAAGGTCACTAAGATAGTAAGAAGCAAAGGTTTATGTGAGAATATGTTAGATTATCTCCATGAAGACAAGGAAGTTGTTTTGGTAACACAAGACAACTCATAAGTAGATGCACCTCCACCTCACACTAGCTGACTCTAGGATATGACATATTTCTTGATAATAGGTGAGTGACCTCAAGGTATGGATAGGGAAAAGAGAAGGTATTTTAGACTTTAGTCCATACCTTATGCATTGGTTAATGGTATTTTATTTAGAAGAGTAATAGAGTGCTTTTTAGGTGCATTATTGATAATCAAGTGTCAAGGATCTTGGAGTAATTTCACGAGGGGCCTATAAGAGGCCATTTTTCTCCAAGAACTATATCAAAAAAAGTAATGAGATCAAGTTATTACTAGCCCAACCTCTTCAACTATGCCTATGCATGGGTCATAAGGCACCAAAAGTGTTCTCTCATTGTAAGTAAACAAAGGTTAGCAACCCATCCTCTCAACCCAATTCAAGTGGAATAACCCTTCGTGCAGTGGGGTTTGGACTTCATAGGAATGATTAATTTACCTTCTATTGGAGGACACAAATGGTTTCTCACTAATACTGACTACTTCACCAAATGGATGGAATAAATTTCCCTTAAATAATCCAATGAAATAGTAATTTTGTACTTCTATGAAATCATAATGACTTGGTTTGGTGTACTAGCCACAATAATTTTGGATAATGCCTTAGCATTTGTTGGCATGAGAACATGTGAATGGGCACCTTAACTAGGCATCTACCCTAGTACATCCTCAAATTAGTACCCCCAAGGAAATGGACTAGTAGAGTCCATAAATAAGAACTTGATAAGGATTATCAAGAGAACTATATAAGAGAACCAAAGAGTATGGCATACAATGCTAAGGACAACCTTGTGGGTTGATGGAGTGACTCCCAAATTTTCCATTGGCAACTCGCCATATGTTCTTGTATATGGGAGGGAATCCAAATTACCCATATATATTTAGGTACCTATCTTAGAGTTAGTTGATTAGCTTGAGTTGATGGAAAGTGAACCTATGAGCATGAGGATGGCAGAGTTCATAGAGCTAGAAGAAACTAAGGACCTTATAGTGAAGGCATTAGAGTCACATCAAGATCAGTTCAAGAAAGATTTTGACAAGATATCCATAGCAAGGGAATTCAAGGAAGGGGATCTAGTCCTTAAGTGGGACTTAAATAAGACCAAGCCAAGAAAACATACCAAGTTTGACAACTTGTGGAGTGTCCCTTATTTTATCCATAAATGAAAATAGCATAATGGTTTTTAGCTTTCCTAGTTGGATGGAGAGGTACTACCCATCCCATCAATGGAATTCATTTAAATCTTTGTTATTAATAGAGTTTGTATCCATTGTATAATATTGTATATATTAGAGTATATTTCATGTTTTCCTTTAAGTGATTTGTTCACATTTCTTTCAATTGTGTTTTCCCTCCCATAAGTGCCTTGGGCACAATGTTTCTTTTGTCCTTTTGCTTCAAGATAAGTATTATGGAAAGGGGTAGCCTTGCATCATTTTCATGATAAGCTGGGAAGGAAAGATTTGAGACTCCATACCCAATGGACCGTTTAAGGATACTAGTATTTTACATATCAGGCATGTAATCCCAAAACGTCACTAGAAATGTTGGCCAATTTTAACCTACATATAAAACTTTTCTTGGATGGATCATTATTTTGGAAGTCCTAGAGTAGAGTGAGAAGTTGAGCAGAGTTCTTGTTGAATGAATGATCAAATGGCTTGGAATTAGGTCTAGAATTGCAAGAGAATATATTTATTAGGTTTTCATGGTATTAATAGCATTCAGGGGGCATGTATTAGGTTTACACAAGTCTCAAAGGTTTATTAAAATCTTTGAAGGGAGAAATATTATTAGCACAAGCCTAAGGAACCATACCATCATAACACATCACACAAGAATGAACTGGTTAGTTTGGTTATGTATATAATAAATGTATTTAGGAGGTCTTTCAAAGCCAAAATATTACATAGAGATGATGTATTTTGTGCCAATAATGTCCCCTAAAAATTTGGTATCTTGATGAGTTGTCTATCTCAAGATATAAGCCTTCAAAGTTGAACTAGCAGAGTGGGACGTGTACAGGGATGTCAAGTTAAAACTATAATAAGTAGCCATTTAAATTCAAATATTTGAAAGGACCCTAAGGTTGAACATAAAGCATACAAGTGTCTAAATCTTGGGAGCTCAAATCAAGATCTAACACCTCACGGGCAATCAACAAAGTTAGTGGGTCTAGATAGATCAATGGAGCACATTTGATCGTGCAACAGAAGATCAAATATGAGCATCAAGTCAATAAGTCAATAGATCTTGAGGATAAATGTGAGACTACCAAGTGTTGAGATCACCATGGTTCAAAGGATCAATGGTGCACATTTGATCAAGCTGAGCAAAATCAATAGCATGTATTCAACCATGCAAAGTAAATCGACAATGCACATGAGATAAAAGGTCAATGAACTAGATTGCATATAAGGCTGCCATGTGGTGTAAGCATGTTAACTAGATGAAATTGAAAGTAGGGTCTTGAGGATAAATGTGGGGATGATAAGTGGCATGATCTAAAGGTAGATCAAATATAGATGGCTAATATTGGAAGTTAAAGCTAGAGACTCCTGTGAAGATCAATGGAGTATATTTGATCAAATCTTCAAAAGACACAAGATGAGGACATGTGTCCAAACTTGCAAAAGGTCAAGTTTTAAAAGGAAATAAACAAATCAAGAGGATGTTGTGAAGCTAAACATGTTACATTAAAATATATCACCACCTAAGTAGGTAAACACATAAATGCAATATCAAATATAATATGGGTTGTTAATATTAAACCCTGTAGAATCAAAGGATGCCAATAAAGATTAGTCAGGACCTCTGGTCAAAGATTTAGATCATATAAGGTCCATTTTTGGGTTTGTAGTATTGTTTCACGACTATGACCATTATTTCTTAAAGAATATCCATGTAGATAATGAGTTCTCGGCTTCTACAAGGTTGAGAGGTAGAATAGGTTTGTTTAAACCTAATATAGTTCAAGAATGAGACCATTCAACTTGATAGGCTTTTCATTGATATGATAATTATAGGAAAACCAATAAATGGGATTGGTTTTCATCTATAGTAAGACTTATGCTCAGATATTAACGTAAAGGTAGATGTATGACTATGGAGAAGTGTCTCATCCTTCAACATAGTTATATCCTCGACAAACAAGTACCTACAGCTACTCAAAATATAAATAGTCATGGCTCTATCAGATCAAGAGATATGAGGATTTTATCCTTATAACGAATCCAAGTGGAAGATGGTGTAGAGTTTTAAGAAAGAGATCCGGTAGATAAAGAATGAATTTGGAGCATTTAATAGATTTTTAGAGGCTTTCCCTTCACTGTAGGATCATGACTCATCATCCTCATTAATTTCTTGTCTTCTAGTATGTTTCTCAACCAATGAGAAAGTTTGAAAGCCTTTGGGACAAATGAAAGGTTAAATTGTCTATGATGGATTAGTCCTTATTGGATTAAAATGTGGTTGAGCATTCATGAAAGGTAACATTATCTCATTTATTTTTTTATGATGATGTGTTCCTCCTCTCCCCTATTTTCCTATATCTCCTTTTTTCTTTCCCATTAAAAACCTCTCTCTCTAATTTTTGGATTCTCACAAGGATTCTCTAATTTGTAAAGAGAAAAAGACTCTCATTTGATAAGGCTAGACCCCATCAACAATTTGTACAAAATACCTATTGAATTAATAAAGAATTTTGTTACCTATCTCTTACCTCTGAATTATGTTTAGTAAGCTTGTGCATGATGGCATTGTGAAAGAGAATCTTCCATGTCCATCGTCCTTCTTTCTTGTCTATTTTTAGGTGTTTTCAAGTTAGTTTTAGGTTTGGACTTATGTTCTTTCTACCATTAATGTAAACTTAGTGTGAGTCTTATAATTCCTTTTTATTTCATTCATTACTTAGTGAACCTAGTTCATGAAACACTTATGCACGTTAGCTAGATTGTGAGATTGTGTGAGCTAGCATTGTCTCATGATCCTTTAGTGTTTATTTCATGCATATGTGAGTTCCCACTTAAATTTAGTGCATCACATTTTTATCTTTATTAGTGACCCTTTCCCCCTTTATAACACTTTTCTTAGTAGAATCACTATTATAGGTGATCCATCAAGAGTAAGTCAAACTTCTTCAGAGCTACCATAGGATACCCATAGCCTAGGGTTATTCCCATTGTATAGCTTAGTTGGGGAGAACTTGAAGAACCCTCCCCATGGGTGAAAACTAATGTTATAATAAGAACATGTTATTTCATGGGTTAAGGAGTGTTTAAGAGACCATTCTAAATCATTCTCATGAATTCATCTAGTTTCAGGATGTTGTATTTGGAGAAAACTGACCCTGGTGGGGTTTTGAGTCCTTTTTATACACCTTAAATTTTTAACAATTGTTTATAAGTTAAAAATCTTAACCATAAAAAAAAATACAACAAATTGAAAGTGAATTAGGTTCCCCTCCTATGGAAAATATATTGGATTCTAACATTATCTCTCCTCAGAGTACCAAGTGAAAACATGTTGCCTGTCTTGAGCTACCAAACAGACTGATGGAGAAATGAAGTGGGTTTTTGCATTGTTTGGCTCTGTACCTCCAATTTTTTAAAGGATTTAGGTCTAAGAATACTATGGGGACATTTTTAATAATTTTTTACCTTGTGAACCATCATAAACCCTCCACAAAAAACCACCAAAAGCATGTTGTTCTCAAGATTATGACTATTTTACCCTTTAGAACTATTAGAGATAGTGAACCAGGTGAATTTTCATCTTCCCTTGACCTTTACAGACATGGAAGAGGTTGAAAAAAAAATTCACACCCTTATTTTCCTATTATTCTCTCAAGACTTCTCATTTGTGTGTTGGAAAATGATGAATGGCAGTTACAAAAGGAACACCACCATTGGAAATCAGTTATATAAGACATTTGGAGAATGTGTACATATAAGTACAAGTATGATGTCATGACATAGGCATTATATGACTTAAAATATACCCTCATTACATGATATAATCTTCACATTTTCTATTTGCTATCAAGTGTCATCTTTAACTTTGGAAAGCATAATGAGACTAAAGTAATAAAATACCTTAATCTTATCAAAAATACCTTAAATTTTACAAATTGTTTTAAAAACAATGTAATCAACTTACTATTTTGGCTTCTTTGACCAATTTACCAGCTTTAGACCATGGTTGTCTTGGAAGGGTCACCACCTTGTTTCCTTGAGCATTATTACTCCTTGACTTGATTTTCCATTTACCTTAACTTTGTCAAACTTACTTTAAACAATTCTAAACACATAATGAAGATCATAAATAATGACCATTTGATGAAAAGATAATATGACTTGACTCAGTTACCAACTAGACCATCCTAAATGACCTTGTAAGTTACCAAGGAATACACATTACCTATTATTTTAGGTCATTAATGACTAGCGCAAGACCTTCATAATAGTTATCAATAAAGTTAAGATTGAGTACATCAAAGTTTTGAATGATCCTCATTCATGGTAGCCAAATATTGGCTAATGTGTATCTCGATCAAAAATGTGAGTTTACTATAATTATGCTATCAACACATTTCAAGTGTTGATTAAATTCTCCCACATAACTTGTATAAAAATTTTAAGTTCATAATCAAGTAACTTCTACAGTGTTTCCTTATTAATAGTGTACATGTCAATTACTTGTTTACTTATTTATGATGCACATGTTAAATACTTAAATCTAAATTTTTAGGTTAAATATAGTAGATATTATATCCGTTAATTGGATTATTTTTACAAGTTAGTTATGTAATTTATTTTTTCAATTTAAAAAATATATATATTATCAATCACTTTTAATTAGTCAATTATTTAACTGGTTTAACTAAGTTAGAATTAGTTTATGTTAAAATATGACTCTGTTTAAGCCCTTGTTAGGATCAAAATATAGTCATTCCTTATACTCATTTACTTCCCTTATTACACATTAATATTTATGGGTTATAGTTAAATTTAGCTTATGTTTAAATTGTAGGTATAATTTATCTCTAAAAGGTTAGTTTCTGAAAATAAATACGCCTACTTTATTTCTAGTCCATGTCAAGATAGAGTATAATATTTGAATGTTGTATTTATTTTATTTCTACATATAAAACATAATTAAAATTTTATACTTTTGTAAATTATATTTGAGAAAAATTAATTTAATGATAGTTTCACTTACAAACATGATTGAATGCCACTACATTAAATAGATGTCAAATAAAATGAGCAATATAAATATGTAGTTAACACTACTTACATCCTTGCCATGCAATGACTGTATAATAATTTTGAATGTATGTGACATGCCAGATAATATATTCATAATGATAATCAAATTTAATTTCATGATTCAATTTGAATGATCAACCAATTACAAATATATAAGCCAATAAATGGCTTATCACTTCATTTTCAAGATGTCTTTTCAACTACCTATGAGTCTCTTGAGTTAACCATTATAAGACAAAAGCAAATTAACAACTACTCCTAGGAATTAAGAAGTAATATATAAAATAATATTTCATTCCCCCTTAATATATAGGGGTGGTTGTGAGCCCAAGCATTCCTCTAAACTTTTCAAAATTTTCTCATCCAAGTGCTTTCATCAAGATGTTTGATGGTTGCTCTACTGTAGGGAAATGTTGCAATTTGACACTACCATCTTTCACATAGTGTATAATCAAATGTATTTTAGTATTGATATGTTTGGTTTAGTCATGAAATACTGGATTCTTTACCATCTAGATTGCATAATTATTATTAACCATGAGAGGTGTTGATGAAATTTATTGTTCCTACAAATCTAAAAGAGCCCTTCTGAGCCACAATATCTCTTCAATTGCCTCTAAAGCGGCCATATATTTTTATTTTGTTGAATAAATTATTAGTACTAATTGAGTATTAGTTTTCCAACTAACAACTATGACTTCCAAATTCATCAAAAAACTCAAGGTGGATTTCCCATCTTCATGATCACCAGCATAGTCATAATTTGAATACCCAACCAGTTTGAAGTCTCCTTTTGTGGAGTATTTGAGCCCAAAATGTTGTGTTAATTTAAGATATCTGAGGATCTTCTTTACTACTACCTAATGATTATCACTTGTTTGTTTTATGAATATTGAGAGGACACCAACTGCAAATGATATATCTACTCAAGTTGCAGTCACATAAATCAGACTTTCAATGAGTTGTCGATATTTAGTAGCAACAACCAAATCTATTAAATCTTTAAATGTAAATTGAGATTTTGTTCCATGGGCATACTAAGAGGCTTATTACATTCCAAACTTACTCAAAATGTCACCACTGTACTTCTACTAAGTGATGAAGAAATGTTTTGGTTTTTGAATTACTTCAATACCTAAATAGTACTAAAGATAACACAAATCAGTCATTTCAAAGATTTTCATCAACTTTGATTTAAAAATTTTAGTGTACCATTCATTGTTCCCTATGATGAGAAAATCATCAACATACACCACCACAAATTCAACTATTTTGAAAAAAAGAGTTGCATCTTCAAACTCAAAATGTTAGAAGTTAATGTTCATGAGGTGCTCAATTAATTTTTCATACCATGATTGAGGGGCTTGTTTTAAATCATATAATGATTTTCCTAGTTTGTACACCTTGTGCTCTTGTCTATTTAATGCAAAATCTTTGCATTGTGTCATGTCCATAGTTTCCTTGAGGTCATAATTCATGAATGTAATTTTTACATCCATTTGGTAAACTTTCCATCCATTATGAACTACCAGAGCCAACATGGTTTGAATGGCAGTCCATTTTGTTGTAGATGAAAATGTTTCATTGTAATCAATTCCTTATTTTTAATCATATCCTTTTATAATAAGCCTTACTTTGTGTTTGTCAAGTGAGCCATCAACATTATTTTTATTGTGGTAGACCCACTTGCATCTAATAGGTTTGCATCCATATGGACGAAAAACCAATTTCCAAGTCCCATTTTTTACCATTGCACTGTACTCATCTTTCATTAATTTTATCCAAGATTTAAGCTTCTCAACCTATTTGAAAGATGTTGGTTCTGAATCAAATGCAACATTGATTTATTATTCTATAGAATCATTCAAGGTGATCTTTTTAATTCTATTTATAATTTATTCAAAGGACTTGTCTAATTTTGATGCAGTTGCATGCGCACTCTAGTGCCTATTTTCCCAATTTCACCATATTTCACATCTTTCAAGTTTAAATGGCCCACTTAGGCGTGTGTGTGTGTGTGTGTGTGTGTGTGTGTGTGTGTGTGTGTGTGTGTGTGTGTGTGTGTGTGTGTGTGTGTGTGTGTTTGTTTTAGGTGCTTCAATTTCATCTTATGAAGTTCCAACACTTTCTTCCCTTTATTTTAGTGGCCCCTATTCATTGTTTTATAAATTTTCACTCTTTCCTTCAAGAGGAGTTTCAATCTAATATATAGGAGACAATATAGAATCAATAGATTCCCAGATGTGTGTCCCCCACTCATTGTTTGGAACATCCAAATCACTCTCTTTGTAGACATAAAACTTTACATACTTGTCAAGACAACATAGCTTCTGATCAATATGATCTTTGCCCTTTGATGTCTCACAAAAGATAACTTCTCTTGAGACAAGAAACTTCTATTCTTTCTCATCATATCAATTTTATGTCTTGGAGGATTAAGATTATCCTAAGTGGGTGCATTTTTTAATCTTGTGGTCCAAATTATTTATTTTCTCCTTTGGAATCAATATGTAACACGTGGATCTAAAAATCTGAAGATGTCATATTGAAGGAAGATGAACACACCACATCTCATACGAAGTCTTGGATTTAAGAGTTGTTGATGGTGATCTATTATGGAGGTATACTACTATTATAGTTACTTTGGCCCAAAAGTGTAGATTTACCCATTTTTAGTATAACATATCCCAAACCATATTCATCAAAGTTTTGTTAATTCTTTCTATAACTCCATTTTATTGTAGAGTGTAAGGAACTATGAGATGGTGGTTGATCCTATTTTTCTCAAAATAGGATTAAAACTTCTTTAAAGTATATTCACTACCATTATCTATCATGAGTGTCTTGATATGTGTTTGAACTTCATTTTCAATCATGTTTCAAAAAATTTGGAAAGTCTCAACGGTTTCTTATTTTTTCTTCAGAAAGTATATCCAAGTCATCCTATTGTAGTGATCAATTAACAACATGAAGTACTTATGATTTCCAATGGAGAGGATTGAAAGAGAACACAAGTCAAATTCAACCAGTTATAATTTTATATCATCTTTCCACTATGAATTTATAAATGTTTCTCTTGTGTGTTTAGCCAAGATGCAAGCTTCAAACTTTTCATCTAATTTTATTACCAATGTAGGTATGCCAATAACATCAATATTTTTCAATGCATGAATGTTTTTATAGTTAGTGTGCCCAAATATAACATGATAAAACATGTTTGGAGACATTCCCTCTTCTTAAATATGAGCATAATTCCTTGAATTTGATGTCTCACCCTTGAGTTTGAGTAGTTTCCCTTACTCATATCTAGTCAAGATGACTGCATTGTCACTTTTTATCCTAATAGTGATATCACCATTATCCAACATAAAGGAATGGCATCATTTCCTTATGATAACTATGGAAAATAATTTTCATTTCAATTGAGGAAGGTAGAGAACATTTTGGAGTTTGAAATCTAGAAGCCTTGGACACTTGAGTCGTATTGTACCTCTTGATCGATTTGAGAGGTATACCACACAAATTTATTCACCAAACTCCTAAAAGAAGTATTTTTAGAAATTCATATGTATAGTGGCACCAGTATCAATAAACCAAGCATCAAACCATGAATAACTAATCGAGACACTATTTACTTCATCATCTATACTAGAAAACACACATTCACTGGTGAATTGGGTAGAGTTTGACTCTTTTGTTTTCTTTGATTTTTCCTCTTTATTTTTATGATATGATTCAATTTTATCCCATGGATTTTTGTATTCATAAGTCTCATTACTTAATTTTCTATCACACCATTCACAATAGAGTTTTTATATATCCTTCTATTTTTGACCACCTTAATTTTCATTTTTGCCACCTTTTCACTTGTACTTATTTTACTTATTATTTACTTCATTTTTGGAAGATGTGGCCTTGTTGGATGTTTTAGAAGAATTTTATTTGACATAACACACTTTCTCTTGTTGTAGACTTTATTTTTCTTCCAAAGGCCTTTTGTCTTTCTACCATGTTTTCAACCAATTGATCAAATGTGAGAGCCTTCAAATAATTTCTTTCTTTTAGAGATTCCAAATAGGTTGAATAGTTGGTAAGAAGGGATTTTATGAATTCTATCATGTAAATGTTGATTTTGACACCCATTGCTTCTACATCATGCTTTATGGCATGTATCTTTGAATTTAATCTCATCAAAACACCATCTTTTAACTTGAGATTGAACAACTTCAAATGAAACTGAATGAATTCTAAATCTGAGTGGGAATCATATAGCTCTTTTATTTTTTGAAATGTTTCCCATGAAGTATTGCACCCCTAAATATGATGAAACACATCTTCATCGATTGAGGACCTCATCAAGGCTAATGCTTTCTAGTTTTTTTGCTTCAATGCTTGAATATCCTATGTATTCCCTATTTGATCAACTAGTTTTTTCTCTCTATCACAAATATTAAACCATAGATCAATTAAAATGAGTGTGTTTTCCACTTGTCAAGACCATTCTAACTAACTATCTTTGTTGATCAATGTTGTGTCAATGATAAATTTGATTGGATGCATGGTTTTAAGTTTCTAGTTTGTATTTACAGTTTTAAGCTTTTAGTTTAGCCTCAATTGGTTCTTTACCACTCCAAAATAGTCCCATTTTCTATATACCACCAAATCAATACACCAAACCTCTCTATATACCCACCCTTCTTATATACATATCAGTACGTGGAAGAAGCTTGCACTTTCTATATACTTGATAGTATGTGAAAGAGACTTTAAGATACATAAGAATAGAGTGATATGTGGTACCTAGGTGGCACATGAAAAGGATTTTCCCTGTCATTAACATTAGCTTAACAAGAAAACCTTATACATCAATATACTGATTTTTATTGATTTTTAGATCTACATTTTTTGATAAGAGGGAATGGGTAAAAGAGTAACTCTCCTTATTTCTACTTTCATTACGTAATTTGGTTATTTTTATCCAAATTTGCTTAGAGTAGTTTTTTAAATGGTCATTAAATGCTTTCAAATTGAAAAAGAATTTTCAATTTTTTAAAATTGCATTTAAAAGGAAAACTTTTCTTTTTTAATTAAAAGAGCTTAAAATTAAATACTTCTTTCCTCCATTCATCTTATGTGGATTAATTTCCAATATTGGAATAAAATATTCAAACAAAAAACACTACTTCTTCACACATGTGCCACCACATGGAGTCTTCAACTTGGAGAATAAAGAATACCATGAACCATAGAAAAGAGAAAGATTTTTGTTTTTATAGGTCTGATCAAATAAATATGAAATCACATAGCCAAAGATTTTTAGAAGATTTCATGATTCAATTTGAATGAACAACCAATTCCAAATATATAATCCAATAAATGGCTTATCACTTCATATTCAAGATGTATTTCCAACTACCTACGAGACTCTTGAGTCAACCACTACAAGATAAAAGCAAATTAATAACTACTCTTAGGAATTAGGAAATAATGATACATACAATAATATTAAAGTATCTTCTCTATGTTTCATCAATTGTTGTAACCACTTCGAAAACTAATTATTATTATCACATTTAATCCATACATATATAATTTCATATACCTTTTTAATTGATATGGAGACTAACAATATATGTGGTAATTGCATGAAATTTATTTGCATGTGTTCATTATACTAAAAATTAAATACCGTTTTAAGTAAAAAATTATGTTCAATATCATTGGGACATCATCGCAATAACCATGTACATGAAAAAAATTAATACATATCTACCATATATTTTTTTCTCATGTCACAAATAAATCCTTATACTTAAGACACTACTTTACAATTTGCTTTGTTACTATTTAACTATGTTCAATTCACATCTTTGTATATTATTTTGTGAATTTTACTTTCATCTCTCTCCATCAAATTAATCTCTCTATCAAATTTTATTTTTCACCTTATTACTACTTCAAACAATATAACCTACACATAGCAAGTGCAAAGAGGTCAGTAATTATAACTAACTTTCCATATAATATTTGGAAAAAAAATCTAGATATAGCAAATCAATCATAGTCTCAATTATATAACAAATATATAACTATGTTTTCATCAATAGCCATAATTCATATGAAAATTGAAAAAAAAATAGTGTGTTGTTATTGGATATAACACTTTACAATATGTAGCTATATTGTCATCTCCAAAGGTTACAATAGCCAATTGTTCCGAAACTAGCAAACTTTATAATTAAACTAAAGGTATGTACATTGTCATATATGTATGTATGTGTGTGTGTGTGTGTGTGTGTGTGTGTGTGTGTGTGTGTGTGTGTGTGTGTGTGTGTGTGTGTGTGTGTATTTTTCATAAAAATAATGGTCTTGAATTTTTAAAAATGTAAGAGGATAAATAGTGAAACATCAAAGAAACTGATAATTATAGAGAGCTATCAACCAAAAAAAAGACATAATATAATAGCATTGACCATTTTTTTGCCGAACACCATAATTTTCACATTGCAGCATTTAACTACAATGTTGGTGATTGTCTATTCGATACGCTCCACATGCTATTACATTTTCAATATACACCCTTAGAACTAAAAAATAAGATCATCGATCATTTCTTAAATCAATTGCATATTGGTGATCCAATTGTAATTAAATCATATGAACTAGAATTAGATCTTTGTGAACTATACATATTGCATGTAATATAGAACATTGAAACATGTTTCTATAGAATGTGATTATCAACATCCCATGTTGACCCTGGTGATGAAGTTGGTTTATGGGGAGACATCTTCTGCATACATTGGTTAACTAGATCGCTCAACATACAAATATGCATATGGTTCTCTACAAGGAAAAGTAACTACCTTCAATTAAATGAAGGATTTCAAAAACTTCCATACTTGATTTTGTTTTATGAATAAATCCTATTTGTGGCCATTATGAGCTACTATATTATAAAAAATTAGTCAATATGCTATATTATTGACACATATTCGATTAATTATTTAATGCTTCCACAGTCCATAAAATCAATGAAAATATTTTTGGGATAATTGTGTTTTCATTTTTTTAATTATCGATGCTTCAAATCACTCCCTGTGATCCTTCCTCAAGAGAAATAAGAAATCAATATTTGATTGTTTGATATGTGCAAACATCTAGAGCCATATTGGATAACCATTTCACTAAAAAGAGAAATTAATAACTTGTATAGGTTTTTTTATGCAATTATGATTGTGGCGAGAGCTTGTTCAATTTAATTTGTCAATTGACAGATTTGGAATTTTATGTACAATGTCTACATCTCTATCTTACATAGTCATTTTTCAATGCAATAGTATGCAAAATCAAAAAGCACTATGCTGCATAGAAAAAAATCTAGGACCTAACTTAATACAAAACATGAGTTTAATTTCAATCTGACAGATATATACTGTAAACTTGAGAAATCCCTTCAATGAAGGAAAAAACAAAGGAGGTGATTTTTTCCTTGAGTGGATATCCATAGTTATAAATGCATAGATTCATCTTTGGCAGTATATTGAAGACGTACAACAACTCTTTGCAACCCATAAATAGTTATAACATAATATTCTTTGAAATATATACAAACCATATTCACTATGAGCCATTAATTAGAAATTATCATGATGCAAAATTTGTTCTTAATTGCAATAGGAAATAAATATTATTGAACAACATAGGTACAACACCTTCTCTTAGTTCAAACAAATTAAATAAAATATGGAAAAATATACAAGAAGATAATTTATACAAGACATTCAAGAGAACACAAACAATGCATTGAGTAGACATCAGTAACATCTTTTTGTGTCATGAAATAGATTGCATGGAACAAATAAAGTAACACAACAAATAAATTCATAAAAGACATAGGAGATGCACCAAAACATGTGTGTTGAGAGTGTAACCAATTACACTTCAACTATAACATTATAGATTTCAAACAGTCAAAAAAAGAAACATATGTGAAATTGACAAAGACAAATGAAATAGTGATAGAAAAAATATGCATTAGGTACAATACTTCATTTAAAAATAGGATTGATCTAAAATTTTCATCTCCTACAAGCATCTGGTTGAACATGCATTTGACATATGTTAAAATGCTAACATATCTTGAAGAGCGTCTTGTTTCATTACAAATTAATTTTTCACATATCAAGTAACTAGGATATAAAAAACCCTAGATTGGATTAACTAGGTCAATCATCAATGTGCCTCAAAAACTAACATAATAAAAAAATCATTACCACACTTGATAGTCAAAATATCAACAATTACTATTAAACTAAAGAGAAAATCATAATACAAAAATGCATACCAAAAAAGAAGGGTGTATCCAAACATAATCATGCTTTCTTTAAAATAGTTGTGTAAGATAAAATTATATCGATCACAAAATGTCAAAATTGTAAAAGATTGAAAATCATTATTGCATACTAATGATAACATAAAACAATACATAACAAAGACTTTGAAAAGTATCAAAATAATAAGTGAAGAAAATAATGTTCCCACTTTGCTAATGTTACATGTATTCATAAAGTCGATATGCATTCATGAATTTCAAGATAAAATTATCCAAGTTGCACCAGCAGAACACCAACAACCACTTGAAATTTTTAAAGACAAGTATGCAGATGAATCAAAATACATCACATATTTTCTCATAGCATATATAAAAAATTAACACATGTGCTATAAGGAAGATGCATACATATATAACATCTATGAGTCATAACAAAAAATATAAATCTATATATAAATGGATCAAATATTTATTAGAAAACAAAATGTTGTATGCATAATACAACCTCAACTCTATGGTTTTGATCTACCCTATCTAGATAATGGTGGATGGGCTACACTAATCATAGATTATTGTGACTACCCTCTCTAAATAGTCCATTGTAGAGACTTTATCTATGAATATAGACCATCAATATATCCTTGTAAATGGTCCACTTGCCATGTACAAGTGTTAACTCTCTAAATGTCTTCAAATGAGTGACATGTTCTACAATTAATATTTTACATGCCCATATGTAATAACCACATTGGGTTTTACCAAAATATTACAATAATATTTTTTTTAAATTAAATACACATATTCAACATATATATTTCACTATGAGAAATCTTAACTAGTGATCTTTAACTAATTGTATTAATTTATTAATTTAGTTAACTCTAAAGGTTATAGCTAATCCACTTAGCTAAGGATCACCATGAGCAAATAAAGAAATCATGAACAAAATTGAATTACCATAATTACTACATCATATCATAAAAGAAATAGTACAAATTTAGCCACAACTAATATAATATTACAACCTCTACTATAGAAGTAAAATATATAAAAGATACAGTTTTAGCGATACATAATAATATCTCAAATGATAAAACATGATACAAAGATCCTATGATCAAAGTGTCCATAAATCAAGTATCAATATGTAATCTCAAGTATAGTACTCTAGCTAAGAGGGAGAGCATCATGTAAGCACTTTTCCACACCAATCATAGACCATAGATCCCCTGCACTATCTCCCAAACAATGGGATGGCCCTCCTTTCATGGATGGATAGATATTGATGGTATGGGAATCCAAAGTAAAAAAATAGAACCAGTGTGTCAAATATATATAATACATAATATTTACCATAAATAAATCCACTCTAATATGATATCTCACAAATATGAAAACTATATCAATATATGAAATGACAGTGTTTATCAAACATTACTTTGACCAAAGTTTTCAATAATAAATTATCTCTAGGATCAATCAAATTCATACACACCACTTAATCAAATTACACCTCATCTTGAATTGATGGCACTAATTAAGCCAGCAGAATCCATCCACTGCTTAATTAGGATCATGAATGCAAGATTTGGTAAAAACATATAATAACAATAAAACCAATAAATTCATTCATAAATATTCTTCCTTAGCACATCTAAGTTTAGCTAAGTACATAATTTATCATACATTCATTTAGTCCATCGAATGAAGTGTA